>JASDQU010222388.1:10465-25555 GCA_032191745.1 Picea mariana
GCATGTATTACTATGTAATTGAAGGGTCATGTCAAATTTGATTTGATCCTCTTTTTGGATAAGGTTACTTTTTGTAAAAAGACAAAAGTACTTTAGGGTTGGTCCACTTGTCACTTTTCCAAAAGGGACAAGTGTCTTGTGACCTAACCCTAAGCCTTCACCTCTCCTTTATAAATAAGAGGGTTGGCATTGTAAAAGAAGAGGATGAATATAGTAACAAAGCTCTGCTGAAATTTATAAGAGTCTTTGTGTGTGTGATACTTGTTGAATTTTAGTTGTTGGATGTGTCATTTGTTGGTTTAGGGTTGAGGGGTAGGGGTAAATTCTTGTTATGTTAGCTATCTCTAGGAGGGATTGGTTAGCTAGGTGTTTGTTGTTGNCAGATTTTCTGAAGTATTCAATTGTTTTCAACCTTAGCTAGTGGTTGGGAGTCCTAGGGCCCCTTAGGAGAACCCTTAAATAGACCTCTTAGCTAGTTGTCCATACTTGTTTGCTTTATCTTTTCATTCATGTATATTTCTATTATGTTTTCTTATCATTAACCTTGTTGTCCCAAACAGAAAAATCAATCATTTTGGTCAATTCCCCCCCACGGGACAACCATCTTAGTTGGTTGTTACATATTTCTTATGTGTAATTTTCTGTTATGTTTATTTCAGTTTTTCCATACATAAATACTAAAAAAATTTTGTTTTCCTGCAAGGATACAACTGGTCACCCACTCTACTTCTCTTAAGCGGTTGGGGACCACCTAGAGACCTGTTTGAGGCAAAGGGGCCAGCAGGAAAACGAAGAAAAACACACATTTCCTTTGGTAAATCCTATCCAATCACTCTCATATACACTTTAATTATCACTTACACTCACTCCAAAAATTTCTGATACACATACCAATGTTTATATGTTTGATTTGTGTAAGTAGTTTGAATGGTTCACTTGTGAATTCATGTAAAAAATCTGATTAATATTTATGTAGATAACCATCACACCTTTTATATTTCAAACACTAAATTTCCAATCCCCATAAAAGGAGTTAGTTGGAGCTTTCATGCATATGGAGGCTTTGTCGTTCACAAAGAGCCTAAACCCATTCCTTTGGGTTGAATGGTGTAATTGTCATGTTGTAATTATCTAATCTTGTTATATTTTCATTGTATCACTTTTCGCTCACTAATCTACAAGTGGCTGCCACAAAAAGGGCCCATGCAAAATCAACAAGCTAAATACATGCAAAACGCCGCACAAAAAACTTGAAAACAATTCAGGGGTTTGCCCCATACACATAAAACAAAAACTTATATTATTAGATATTTACATATACATATTATCTAGCCATGACATATATGTCACCTATCTGTTTACTTGTTTTATGTATATAGATTTAAATAGATTTCAAATTCAGTAACTAGAAGGCACGATTGTGAAAGCAAGACGTGACCTCGCCACGTGGATGGCCTGGTATTTCATTTTATGCAATTTCAATTTCGTAAAATATTAAGAGTCAAAGCCAGGGAGTCTTCATCAGGAGCCCCTCAGAAGTTGTTTAGTTAGTACAAGTCAAGTGGTCTTTCCTTAGTACCACATGGTCAAGGAGTTGATTAGCTTAGCTCAGTTGGAATACTACTTTGCTTGGGTAAGCTCAGCAAAAACCCTCTTTAGGGGGGTCCTAGGCCTCTTCCTTTTCGCAGGTATCCTTCTTCCATCCAAGCGTCTTTAAGAGCCTGAAAGCGCTAGTGACGAGAAGTAGCTAATCCCTGCTTCTCTAAACTGCATGGGGCACTCTTCAACCTAACCACCGTGGTCTGCTAGGACTACTCTTCTTATACTGGTTGGCACAGTTCCGGGATGTGTTTGCCTGATCGAGATAACCTTCAAAACAGTGTGGTGGCCAAGGCATGTGTTAAAAAAATAAAATTGACCAATAAAATACTTTTAAAGTCAACCTTTCGTCAGTCCACCTTTTCAGCCACGAACCAAAATTGAAGTTGTGAATACTTTCTCTTATATCATAGTTGTAACAACTTGTTACACGATTGTTCATCCACTTTTATAGCCCACTTTTGATTTAACAACCTTCTGGGATCACTTCCAAGGTCACCTCGGGGGATATCAAGCCATTCTGGGCTTGTTTCCCTGTCTTGAAAGATTCAAACAGCTTGTTGTTCACAATTTATAGCCATTTAAAAGTACTTGGATGTAGCTTTTAAGCCCCCTTTTCACCCTTATTTCACACCCTTTTATTCAAGGCATTCATTGGTTGATTACCCAGGACACCGGTTTACCCTGGTGACCCATTCTGGGATAGTTTCCAACACTTTAAGGAAGTGAACAACTCTTTGTCTTCTTTTTTTAGTTCGCTGTCCTAAAAATCAGCAAGCTCATTTTCATCCCATTGTCCATAATTTTCACCCCCCTAGGCCATTTTGGCCATCCAGGAAGCTAAGGAAGGATAACACCCAGGGTGGGTGGTCCTAAGAATGACTTCTTGCAAGTCTTTCACCTTTCTTTCTCCCCTTCTTTACCGCCTTAGATGAAGGACCACCATAGGTGTGGGTAGTTCCTGCCTCGTGCCGAGCTATCAAAGAGGCTGTAACTGGCTACACAGCCGGATAGGTCGGATCTGTCCCTATGAACAGATTTTTCTTATAACACCATCGTTTTTCTGGCAACTCCACTGGGGACTTGCAAACCTCTTTAAATTTGCTCTTATCCCAAGCTTGTATTAAACATTGGACCCAAATTATTTGTGGTCCTTTTCCTACTTGTTGAAAAACTTTTGGCAAGATCTTTCAGTGACCCTTTGGAATTTTCTTTGGTACTCATTATAGTTTAGTTTCCTTGCAATTTCCATTGCACCTGGGAGTTATAAATACCATCGAGTTTTCCTTTCCTTTTACCTTGTCGGTCTTCGATTTCACTTGCTTAAACTCACGTGAGAAGTTATAAGTCTGTCATACCTTACCTTTCACTTTGAGAAGAACAAAAAACAAAGATTTGTTTTTAGTTGGGTTATTTTACATTGTGTTAGAAAGAGTAGGATTGTCGGTGATACACCCCTTGTACTCAAAGTACTTACTTGGCCCCTTGCAAGCTGGCAGGGCGGAAGTATCCTAAGACTATGGAAACAATGTCCCCCAGGGTTACAAGAAGTCAAAGTTTGTGAAAGAAAACAAGTAGTGAGACACATACACCTAGGAAACTAGGGAAACTTGTTGCCTCTGTAGTGCGATCTGAGTCACCCTCTTCCTCTTCTCCTATTCAAAGCCCCTTACTAAAGAAAACTTTAGTTAATCCAACAACAGTTACTAGTCCTCAGGTTGTTTCTCCCATCATTTCAACAACTGTTGTTGTTCACCCCATAGTTGTCTTGATGGCAATGCCATGGCAACCCGACACTCCTTTGAGGTTTTCCATAGCTCTTCATGACATACCTCCGGATGCCCCAAATAGGCTTCCCAAGTTTAGTGGCACTGGTACATTGAGTGCTGAAGAACATATACAAAACTTCTATGATGCATTAGCGCTTATGGACATAACAATTCCCGATGTCATCATTAGACTTTTTGTGAGAACCTTCGAGGGTGAAGCAGCGAGATGGTATCTCTTACTTCCTAATGATAGTATCCCATATTGGGACACTATGATCCAAGAATTCAAGAAACATTTCCAAGGGGTGGATGATGTGGCTTCCCTGCTCAGGGATTTCACAACCATCTCCATCCATGAGGGTGAGCAAATATAGAATTTTAATCAACGCTTTACCTCGAACTTGAATAGGATCCCAACTGCTTCCCAACCATCTGGGAACAATTTGTTCCATTATTACATGACCGCTATGAGTCCGAATGTAAAATATATATTAAAAGATAAATCAACACAAACTTTAGATGCAACGAAGACTAGCACCCTGGAAATTGAAAGAAACATGGAGGAATCCGATATGATTCCCTCACCTTTAGCACAACCCCATTTTAACGAGAGACTTAGGAATGATCTACTTTGAAATGAGGGTCCTCGGTATGAACCTCCACCTACCCAAACTTCGAGGATTGAAGAAAGAGAAAGTTCGAAAACACTTAAGTTGTTAATGAACATGAACAACCAAATTCTTTCTCTTAATCGAAAGGTGAATGACATGCAAATTTTTGTTATTCCGAGGCCAAGACCTCCTTTCCCTCCTACTCCTCCTCCTAGGAAACATGCTGCTGAAGTTGATTGGTGTCACTTTTCCAAGACTTCCATGACCCTGAGTATTGTTACACAAATACACGTCATGAGGAATTGTCTAAAAGCGGAAAAGAACCTCTACCTCCAGTAAAAAACAAACTTGCTTCCACTTCCCAAAATGACCAAGTAAACATGGAAGACTCTATCCCCTGTGATGACGATCCTCTTGCTTTTAGAAGCTTTGTTGTAGAAACTAGGAGTCAGGCCCCAAAAACCACTCCGCAGGGGGTGGAAGAGGCCAAAAGTGACCCCAAGGACAATGAAAAGGGAAAACTTCCCACGAATAGTATATTACCTTCCCCTATAAGGAACAGGGTTCCTTGGACCCCAAACAAGGTAAACTTGCCTAATAACCCACCGCCCTGTTTCCTAACACCGATGCCTTACAACATCGTTAAATATCTAGCGAAGGTTCCCACCCACATGACATTATTAAATGCTCTTAGGACACCCGCTCAGTTTGAAAACCTTTCACGTGTTCTACAAGCACCCCTTACTCCAGGAACAAAACATAGACTTCCTCTTTCTAAAGAGTCCAATTCTCAAACTAGGGAAGCATATGATGTTATTGATTTAGACCCTGGCGTTCCTCCTTTGTATATATCAGTTTTGATTTTTGATTTTGTGCTCCATAAATGTGTCGCTGATAGAGGAGCAAGGCACAATGTCATGCCTTTGCAAGTCATGAGAAGACTGGGTCTTAAATGCACAGGCCCATGTAAAGACCTGTTAGCTTTGGATTCTAGGACTGTAGAAACCATCGGTTACATTAAAGACTTATCCATTGCTTACAACCAAGCTCCAGAGGTTAGCATGCTCATAAATGTGATCGTAGCAGATATACCTGAAGCATATGGCATGCTTTTAGGGAGTGAGTGGTCCACCAAAGTAAAAAAGGGTCGTTACTTCATGGAGGGGACCCACTTCACCTTTCTTCATAAGGGTGTTGAAGTAGTCACTAGGAGGGAACCAAAGTACCGAGAGCATGTTGTACCTACTTCCTGTAATACAAAACATGTGTCTTTTCAAGATACAGGTATGGGTACATATGCAATGTTATCTGAGGAAGATGCACATGTCCGTCCTTCTGAGTTGGAAGAAATGGTGTGGAGTATGTATTTTGACAGTGCTAAATCCAAGAATGGATCTGGGGCTGGGGTCCTTTTGTGTGATTCCAAGGGAAACACAATCCCTTTCTCTTTTCGGTTAGAATTTCCTAACACTAATAATATGGTTGAATATGAAGCCTTAGTTCAAGGCCTCCAAAAGGAATTAGGCTTAGGAATATTCCATTTATTGGTGAGTGGGGATTCTGAATTGGTTGTGAATCAAATTAGAGGTAAATATGAAGTTCACAACCCACGCTTCAAACAATACCACCGAAGGGCTAAGGAACTTATTGACAAGTTCTTATCTTTCAACATTCAAGCTGTGCCTAGGGATGCAAACCACGTAGCTGATACTTTGGCCTTGGGTGGTTCTTGTTTGACCTCGGATTTCATAAGGTCTATTGAAAATATACAAGTCCAAATTTTACATAGACTTGCATTACCTGATAATGTCAATTCTTGGCAAGTTTTTGATACTAATGAAAAAATCTATAGATTCCTTCAAAACAAGGAGGAGTTCGAAGATTTACATATCAACCATGAGTTGGAAGAGGAAACGGGGAACATAATCCAATTAAAGACAAATAATATCCCCCCTGGCTTGTCAGCATTGGAATCCATGTTTGATTCCAATGATGTTACTACTTCTGTGCCTAGTATTGATAGCGAATTTGTTAGGAAGGTGCGAGAAGCTATACCTATTAACCTAGGAACTGATAAAGATCCAAAATTGGTCTATATAGGTGCACAGTGTTACCCTTCTGAGGTCGCTCAATTCACGGAACTCTTGATAGAGTTCGAGGATGTTTTCACTTGGTCCTATCAAGACCTCAAGGTTTTCGATATGCAGGAGATAGTCCATGCCATACCCATAATCCTTGATTCGAAACCTTATAGACAGAGGTAGAGAAAAAACAACCTTGCTTTGGAACAAACAATTAAAGCTGAATTGGACAAGATGGAAGCATCTGAGGTCATTTACCATGTTCGTTACTCACAATGGGTATCTAATTTGGTTCCCGTTAGGAAGAAAATTGGCGATATTCATTTTTGTGTCGACTTTTGACATTTGAATAGAGTGTCCCTAAAAGACAACTACCCCGTCCCACCTATGGAAGAGATTCTCCAACAAGTCTTCGGGTCTCAAATGATGACCCTTTTAGATGGTTTCTCAGGTTACAATCAGATAGCCCTCAATCCTTCTGATAGTCATAAAACCACCTTCATCACTCGTTGGGGCACGTATGCATATAACAAGATGCCTTTTGGATTGATTAATTTTGGGAACACCTTTCAACGTGCCATGGCCATTGCTTTAAGAGGATTATTGGGTAAGGTCATTGTTGTTTACTTCGACGACCTCACGGTCTTTTCCAAAGAATGGAGTAGTCATTTTGATCACCTTAGGCAGGTTATCCTTAGATGTCATAGGTTTGGCATATCTTTAAATCCTAAGAAGACCATTTTTGGTGTTGCGGAGGGAAAATTTTTGGGTCACATCGTCTCTCATGAAGGTGTAAAATTTGATCCTGGGAGAGTGGTAGCAATCAAAAAGCTACCCTTACCTACCAATAAAAAGGAAATGCAATCTTTCTTTGGAAAGATAAATTTCCTGAGATGCTTCATTCCTGATTTTGCTCAAGTAGTTAAACCTCTAAATCAGCTTATGAAGAAAGACATTCAGTTCAAATGGGACCCCCCTACCCATCAAGATTTTGAATCCATTAAGCAAGCCATTGGTTTTTCCCCTCTATTAGTCAGTCCTGATCCCTCTAAACACTTTTTCATGTACACTAATTCGTCAGAGGAGACAATTTCTACAATCTTGTTGCAAAAGGATCATGAGGAAAATCTTAGGCCAATCACCTTCGTGAGCCAAAATTTGAAACCCCACCAACTGAATTATTCTCCACTGGAGAAACATGGCTATTCCTTATATAAAGAATTAGAACAAGTTCGACATTACATCCAAGGACATACAGTTCAGGTTTTTGTGCCTACCTCTCTCTTAGTAACTGATTTGAATCAAACCGAATTGCATAGTAAGTGGTCCAAATGGATCATGCGCATGCAAGATTATGACTTGGAAATTAGGCCGACAAAAAACATTAGAGGGACAGGGCTGGCTGGATTGCTAACCCGATCCCATCCCTCTGTCATAGTTGAACCACCTCAAGTAGATGACTTGATTTCTTTCGAAGAACTGGTTAACGAAATTGAGTTATCCTCACAACCATGGTACAAACCTATCATATATTTCCTGATCAATGGAGTGTGCCCATCGGATATGGATACTAAAGCCAAACAAACACTTCGTTTACAAATTGTCCGATATGTTTTACAAGACCAAACCCTTTACCGAAGAAACCTTGATGGGATTTTGTCACGATGCTTGACTCCTGATCAAGCCCAAATGGCACTTGAACAATGCCATTCTGGGGTTTGTGGAGGTCGCTTTACAGCCAAAACCACTGCAGCAAAAGTTCTACATGCAGGTTACTTTTGGCCATCACTCCACAAAGATGCCCATTTACTTGTTCGGAAATGTGAAGCTTGCCAATGCTTCACTGGGAAGTAAAAGTTGGTTGCATTACCTCTTAGACCTATTGAAGTCCAAGTCCCTTTCACAAGATGGGGCATGGACTTTATTGGACCGATTTTACTACCGTCCAATGCTAGTCATGTATTCATATTAACAGACACAGACTACTTTACAAAGTGGGCTGAAGCAATCTCTCTTAGGAATGATACGAGTCAACAGGTGGTAGAATTCATTGAATGTAACATTTTATCCCGTTTTGGGACCCCTACTGAGATATTAACTGATAATGGATCAGCTTTCATGTTTGATGTCATGTTACACCTTGGTGTTACATACAACATCCAATTTTTTCGATCTTCCACCTATTACCCCCAAGGTAATGGTTTGGCTGAATCAACGAATAAAAAGCTGATTCAAATCCTTAAGAGGGCAGTCAAGGATAACAAGCGTGATTGGCACACAAAGTTAAACTTTGCTTTATGGGCTGATTGTATAACTCCAAAGACAACAACGGGTCAAAGTCCTTACACTCTAGTGTATGGCGCTCCTGCTGTCCTGCCTATTCACTTTCAAATTCCAGCCTTGAGGTTGGCTATTGTTGAGGTAGAAGATGATTTCCAACCCTTACAACATTGTTTAGACACACTCCTCGAGTTAGAAGAGGTAAGAAAGGAAGCATTCCAACACCTCCAAAAGAAGCAAGACATTGTTAAACGTTCCTTCGATAAAAGAGCCACAATGGTAAATTATAAAGTAGGAGATGATGTTTTATTATGGGACAAAGCACAGGAGGCCCCATCCAAACATCACAAGTTTGATTCATTATGGTTGGGTCCTTACACAATCTACGTGGTCTTAGGGACAAATGCTTTCAGATTAAAACCCTTGGATGGCGAACCACTTCAATTCCCCATGAATGGTCGTCACCTAAAGTTGTTTTACTCCTGAGAGGCCTTGTCATATGGTACATAAATCACCATTCGTTCTTTTTTTGTTTGTATCTACTCAATGTTATTGATTCTCTTTCTTGTATGTATTTGTTGTTACCTTTTCATGCTTGTATATTTCCCCATGGTTTCATTCTTGAGCCCTTTTTCCCTTGGTTTCAACTATTGAGTCTTTGTTGGTTTGGTTCTAATTTTGGAGTATAATCCCTTCTTTGATTTTTCCATGGGTTGGTCTTTTTCATTTTAACGTTGTAGGTTGCCTTCTTTTGGGTTTTTCTAGTGTTCAATACGAAGGATATTGTCCTTATTATTGGGTGGTTGCGTGAAAATACTGAATTCCTAGAATCCCTTTTACCAAACTTGACATTTTGGGAAACTTTGTCTTATAGTCATATTAAATGGGAGTAAATCTGGTTGTTATTTCATCAAAGTCAGCAGGGAAAGTCTAAGGAGGTAGCATATCATTCTCTAGTGAAGCTAAAAACCATGATGGCATGATGGCTTACATAGCTATGTGATTGAAACTGCACTTTACCTGTCCACTTACAATCTGATTTCTCCAAGAAATGGTCGTTTTCCTACAAACTTCCATCACTTATGAGCACTTGAGATTTCAGCATCTACTTCCACAGGTTTTTTATATTTCTTTATTCCCTTGTTTGATTGGTTTGCTTGTTAGTTTTCCTTAGGTGGGTCGTTGATTTCAAAAAAATCCTGTTTGCTTGTTTGTGTGTTCAGAATAGAAGGTATGCATGAGACTTTGTGTTGGGACAAGGTTCACCTTAAGCCTCGATTCTCACAGTTAAGCCATAATCTGGGTGAGGGACCCATGTCACTTGGGCCACATTGCTCAACAAAATCTGGGTCATTATTCCCATTCTTCTATCTTATGTGAATCTCAGTATAAATTCTACTGTATATCTTTACTACACCACTTTCATTCTTTGGTTATCCCTAATGTGAAAAATTGTCCTTATACTACAGTTGGATTCCCCCCCCCACCCACATCGATCACTTTGAAAGTATGAATTTCCACCAAGTATTCCCGCCTGTCACGCGGGTGATCCCATTGTTCGACATGCTTTGGAAAGCATTCCCCTCCGGCACCAAGAATATTGACCCAAAAATATGCTCTGGGCTCAACATGGTGTTTTACACAGTTACTTCTCCATAAACGCCCCTTGGTGCTATGGTTCCAGTCAAAGACAGTGGCGGGGGATATAGTTACTATGGCCTCTGCCCTTGAAAGAGTATCAGTTGGTTGCCTTCAGGAAGTTGTGGGCCTTCCCATGACATTTATTCCTCATGTCAAGGTTGTTTAATTCAGGGAATATAACACTTCCATGTGGTAGGAATCAGGACAATCTTTTCAATCGGCTATCATGAGCTTAATTCCGAGTTAGTATGACCCCATACGAGGGACGCAAAGTCAATGTCACCCGAACGGCCAAAACCAATAGCTGTGAATTCATGGTCTGATTCTGTTCAGATTATGGTATCAAAGGGAAAATCAAACCTAAAAAAGGTGTATGGAAGTATGATACCTTTCCAACGGTATATCCCGTGTTTGGTTTCGACCCCCGGTTGGTAAGAACGAGCTTTCGCAAGTTCATGACCACTTCTGGACACTAAATTGGTTGCAATGATTCATGATTTAAAATTGGTGGCTAAAGAGTTAGAAGTCAGATATTCAGTGATGCCATGATGTAATATACATAGAAACCTTTCTAACGACGTCTCATTTTCCTCATTCTGACCTCATATGGCCCGGTTAGAGCTGTCACAAGTTGGTCAATAATTTTAGGCAAAAAGGGGGCCACCAGCTCGCATGGAAGGGTTTCATAATAGATAAAATAGTCATCAATTACCCCAAAACAAAAATCTATTGTAATCTCACTGAATTACTCGTCGATACCTTTCTGAAGGTACCTCATTTTCCTCGATTGGATATCGTATGGTGATTTGGCACCTTTCGCAAGATTGGGTGTCATGTGAGCCCACCAGCAAGTCAGGAGCTTTAAGTGGCCACTGTTCCGGGCCGAATTTGAGGATTGTGGTGGAATTATCTCAAGTTGGTTATGACATATTCCTGATGGACTCATCGAGACATTTCCAACGATGTGACTTGCATCCGATTCTGACTCCGTCTCACCGAGCAACATTTTTGTGCTAAGTCAGCAGCAACAGGGTCAAAGTCAAAGTCAAAGTCAAAGTTTGACTTATACATTTTTCCAAAAAATATTAGAAAATTAATTAAATATTTAATTAAATATTTTCAGAAAATTGGAAATTTTGAGAGGAGGCATGTAGCCTCATGCAAATTTTGGGGAAATTGTTTTTTTTGAAAAATTAAAAAAATCAAAACCCATCCTTCTCCCCTCTCCCAAGCCATTTTGACAGTTTGGCCAAAGGGGGAGAGCTCTGCAACAACAATTCATGGCAGTAGAGGGGGTTTTTTTGACAACAGCTACAACTTAGTAGTGGGAAGCCAGCTTCTATGCTACAATCTCCAAACAATTAGCCAGGTAACACATTAATCTCATTTCCAAAAAAGAACCATGGAAAATTTTGTTGGTTGTGTTGAGATCCTGCATGGAAAAATTGCATTCTTTTTTTTCCTCCTCAAATTGGTGTTTATTTTCCTGTTTCAATTGTGGTATTGACTACTGGTTCAGATCTATTTGTTATTTTTTGAGTTCATGGAAGTTGTATGTGTGTAAAAGATGAAAATGACAGGGGATTCGAACCCGTCTTGGGCACGAGGCCCAAGCCTCCATGGCTCCTTTAGATTTTTAATTATGGAGTTATTTGTTGGAAATTGCAGGCCTGGACATGTCACTGGGAAGCCCTGGGATTTGAACCACAGTCCTCCCCCTTCTCCTTTTCCCAGAAATTTCAATAATTTCCCAAAAATTCAACTGGAGGGCAGGGGGGTTGAACCCAAGACTTCCCGTCCAGTTTTATTACCAAAAAGCCCATTTGCCAAAAGTTTTTAAAAAAAATATTTTTGGAGGTGGCTGGCCACCTGTCCACCACCTGAGGGCCACCACCACCACCTCTGCGCACGCTGCTCCTCCCTTCTCCCTCTCATCCCTCACCACCTACATCTCCTCCACCTACATCCACCTCTTCTCCCGCATCCCTTCCACGTTGTTCCCCCTCAACTCCTCCCGTGCTTCCTCCCCTCACGTGCGCACCAGGCCTAAAGCCCGACCCCTCCATACCCCCTCTGCGCGCGCTGCCCCTCTTCCTCACCTCCATTTATCCCCCTCCACACTAGTCCTCTACCCTGTGCACACCCCTCTACTACTCCCTCCTCCGCCTACCTCCATTTCCCCCACCTCCCTCTCTTCCCTCACCTCCTACCCCCACTACTACGTGCGAAACCACTCCGCCCAGCCACCAACCTCTCCTCCCAAAACCCACACGCGACCACCTCCACGGCCTCCCCTTCCACGCAGCTCCCTCCCTATTGCCTCTTTTTCACTTGGCCCCGATCACAGGGGTGACCGGGGGTAGACGGGTGGGGCTTTAGAATTATTTTTAAATTTAAATTTTTCATTTTAGTTTAAATTTTGTTTAAATTTTAAATTTATTTTTATTTTTTATTTTAATTTTATATTATATTATTTTTAAATTTTAATTTAGTTATAAATATATTTTTATATTTGTAATTGTAATTATTTTTTAATATTTTTATAATGTTTGATTAAAACAAAAATAAAATTTTAAATAAAATTTAAAATGGTTTTTAAACTATATAGTAAAATTAAATTCCCCCCCCTAAGAGTCACTGGCCTTTTTTTTAATTCTATAACTTCACCATACGGAGGCATATTTTCACCCGTAAATAGTCAAAACAACCAGGGCAGAGTCTAGAATGCATCCATGACTTTCTCCTTAGAAAATTCAGCCCAAATTTTCAATGAGATGTCCCAGAGCGACAGGGACTCATTTTGGCCCTACAAGCATGCACCAGAAAGAGGCCTAATTGGGGTCCTCCGATGTCAAATTAGGACTGGTGAGGGAAACCCATTTCAGCTACAGGTATACAGGCCTGTAGAAGCCTGTCAATTCTGGTGTCCAACCCAGAGTTTTACCCCAACTTCAAATTCTTTCCCTGATCAGTCTATTGGCCGGCTCCATCCACATACCTTCCCGGGCCCATATCTCACTCATCCGGAGTCGGATTTGTGCCAAACAAAAGGCATCGGAAAGGTAGAGGGAATAGCTACAACATGGGAATAATAAAGAATAGATTTGTGGCTATTTGGTACAGAGGAAGAGCCTCTCAAAGTGCATGTCCAAGGGCTCCTCTTATCAAAACAAGCCCAAATCGAAGCCATGTTTAGCCAACTCACAGGGAAACGTATAGGCAGCATAGGGAGGGCATAATCATGTCTGAAAAGTGCCTGAATAGTGGGAATTTACTTACTTACAATGACCAAATCCCAAAGTCCCCTTGCCCTCCAAATCCACTCATTAATTCCCCACACCTTGGGGCTTCATTCCGGTGAATCCGGCAGCCATGGATGGCTAGGTATTGTCCTAAAACACCTCACCTATAGCTGCAATACATGATAGCAGACAAAGAGCCTTTGTGATGGCACAAATCCCAAGGCAAATGGTGATGTGGCATATCAAGCTTTGTCATTTTATGAAAAATGACTTTTTGTAATATGAACTCTCGCATGATTTACTTTTGGCATGTATTACTATGTAATTGAAGGGTCAAGTCAAATTTGATTTGAACCCCTTTTGGATAAGGTTACCTTTTGTAAAAGGAAAAAATTACTTCAGGGTTGGTTCACTTGTCACTTTTCCAAAAGTGACAAGTGTCTTGTGACCTAACCCTAAGCCTTTACCTCTCCTTTATAAATAAGACGGTTGGCATTGTAAAAGAAAAGGATGAATATAGTAACAAAGCTCTGCTAAAATTTATAAGACTCTTTGTGTGTGTGATACTTGTTGAATTTTAGTTGTTGGATGTGTCATTTGTTGGTTAAGGTTTGAGGGGTAGGGGTAAATGCTTGTTATGTTAGCTATCCCCAGGAGGGATTGGTTAGCTAGGTGTTTTTTGTTGCTTCCTTGGGTTTAACTTGCTTACTTTCATCTTCTAACAACTTGGTTTAATTTGTTTAATGTGCTTTAGTGCAGATTTTCTGAAGTATTCAATTGTTTTCATCCTTAGCTATTGGCTGGGAGTCCTAGGGCCCCTTAGGATAACCCTTAAATAGACCTCTTAGTTGGTTGTCCATACTTGTTTGATTTATCTTTTCATTCATGTATATTTCTATTATGTTTTCTTATCATTAACCTTGTTGTCCCAAATAGGAAAATCAATCATTTTGGTCAATTTCCCCCCACAGGACAACCATCTTAGTTGGTTGTTACATATTTCTTATGTGTAATTTTATGTTATGTTTATTTCAGTTTTTCCATACATAAATACTAAAATTTTGTTGTTTGCCTACAAGGATACAACCGGTCACCCACTCTGCTTCTCTTAAGTGGTTGGGGACCACCTAGAGACCTGTTTGAGGCAAAGGGGCCAGCAGGGCAGCGAAGAAAAACACACATTTCGATCGGTAAATCCTATCCAATCACTCTCATATACACTTTAATTATCACTTGCACTCACTCCAAAAATTTCTGATACACATACCAATGTTTATATGTTTGATTTGTGTAGGTAGTTTGAATGGTTCACTTGTGAATTCATGTAAAAAATCTGATTAATATTTGTGTAGATAACCATAACACCTTTTATATTTCAAACACTAAATTTCCAATCCCCATACAAGGAGTTAGTTGGGGCTTTCATGCATATGGCGGCTTTGCCGTTTGCAAAGAGCCTCAACCCATTCCTTTGGGTTGAATGGTGTAATTGTCATGTTGCAATTATATATTCTTGCTATATTTTCATTGTATCACTTTTCTCTCACTAATCTACAGGTGGCTACCCCAAAAAGGGCTCATGCAAAATCAACAAGCTAAATACATGGAAAACGCCGCACAAAAAACTTGAAAACAATTCAGGGGTCCGCCCCATACACATAAAACAAAAACTTATATTGTTAGATATTTACATATACATATTATCTAGCCGTGACATATATGTCACCTATCTATTTACTTGTTTTATGTATATAGTTTTAAATAGATTTCAAATTCAGTAACTAGGAGGCACGATTGTGAAAGCAAGACGTGACCTCGCCACGTGGATGGCTTGGTATTTCATTTTATGCAATTTCAATTTCGTAGA
>JASDQU010222394.1:0-13922 GCA_032191745.1 Picea mariana
TAGTTCTCTGATATTTCTTCTCTACAATGCCACAGGTCTGATCAAAATTGGATGTGCCAAGTGGAATTTATGGTAACTTCCCCACAACTTGCTGATTTTTAACCTTTCCAGGAGATCTCACTTGTATAGCGTGCCCCGCACAAAATAATTGATATAAAATTCTGAAAATCATACCAGAGATACTACGAACTGTCCACTATCCAATGAAACATGTCTCACTCAATTTGGATACTCCAGGAAGAAGTTATGATTGTTTTACCCAGAAAACCTTCTTGAGACTCGTTAATAGGACTAGTCAGATACCCTATATTCCACAGGGTGTATCTACAAATGTAAGATGACCCAGAAGATGAATGTTTTACTACAGACACATTACTAATTTCTATGAATACCCTCTATATTTCAGGGTCTGAAACATTACAGCAAAACTTCTATAGAAAAAATTCCGCAATGACTCAATTCAGGATGATTCCAGAACCCTATCTTACACAAGATGTATATCCGAAAGTATAATGCCTCGGGAGATGACATTTTAAACCAACGTAACTTGATATGTCTACTAAATTCCCTGCAATTTGTTCCTTCTAAAATGTTGTAGACAAAAAGTTATAGCGAAAATGCCAAGGTGTCTCAGATGTAGTAGCGAAACCCCAAGACCTTGAGCTCGGATACTATATGTTAGGAACCAAATATCAATATAGCATAGAAAAACCTTAGAATAAGTACTCAACACCTTGAAAAGGAGATAATTTGAGATAATAATCCTCTTAGAGGGGGCAGCCTCCTTATACACCACATAAATGTTCAAGTACAAGATGATTCCAAATGAAAATGTCTCCTTGGTATATATAGGATACTAGGAGGTACAATTACAACTAATGGACTCAAGTCAGCATAAATAAAATAGCATTACTAATGCAATATGCCCCAATTAAGGGGTAATGATCCACTATTTAGGGCTTAACACTCTTCTGCATAATTCCTTTGTGCATCTTAGTTGTGTTAAGCAATTTTTTCTGATTGTACATCTCACTGTATTTATCCACCTTAATTACTTATACTATGATGTAAACATTTATCTTCTCTATAATTAAATTAGATTAAAATAACCTATGTAGGGATGTATAATTATTATTCTTCTTGTTTAAAGTACAGTAGTATAATTTCATCGAAATATTTCTTGTTCAAGTACAGTAGTGTAATTTCTGATTTTAAGAGTTGTTCATAGGTTTGATCAAGTCACAGGCACATGTATCTCATATTTCCTTAATGGCAAAGATTTCAATAAACAGTCTTGTTCATACTCTGCATATCTCTGTATAAATTAACATTAAATTGATTCCATTTGAATTATCAGTAGTGATAATATGCCATCGTGATATAATCTTCCATCGTAGACACAACCACTATATTTAGATGTCATCATGATATAATTTGTCATTACAGAAACAGATAGTTGATTTTGTTTTCCTTCTTCAGCAGGATAGTGTGAATTAGATGATGATGTTTACTTTCAGATAGTTAGATTAGTGTGATGATGTGGTTTATTTTCTATAGAATAGAAGTAATTGTGAGTTCCTAATTTAATCTTGAAAAGATGCTTTAAGAATAGAGTTCACTTCACAGGATTGTTTTTAAGGAAAGATAGCTTACTTATGTTCAAGGACTGCTTACTTGGAGTAATGAGTTCATTGTTCATGGACATAGACTGCTTTGTACATTTAAAATAAAGTTTATTGTCCAAACAGATCTCATCTTGTTTATAGTCTTTTAAATCATCTTTTAAAATAGAATTGTAGAATGAGAATATAGTGTTGATCCTTAGGGTAAACCATTCTCATGCCTATTTAATTCACTGTCTAGACCTCATAAGCAGTCAATTTCCTTTCTATATTGACACATATTGTGTTACAACTCAAAGTTTATTTACCCTGCTTGATAATTTAATTGAGGGAAATTAAGGTATATAGTTTACCCATCACCTATCGTGGTTAGGTTTGCATGCCTTCTCGCCTTGCATGCTTCTCCTTTTGCATGTTGCTTTTCCTCTTGCAAGTTTCTTTTCCCCGTGCATGTTTCTTTTCCTCATGCATGTTGCTTTTCCTTCCAATTGTTCTTATTCAAAATTATGCATGCACTCAAAATAGCCTTCCTTCTCTAAATAGGCATGCACCCAACAGTGTCCCTTTCTTCAAATCATATGGTACTTTGTGTACCTTTGGCTTCAACTGGCCTTGTCATACTTCCCCCCAAGCTAATCAGTTCACCAACAGGGAGTACCCAATATTTTGGATTACTAATTAATTAATGGAAATAAATGGGCTTGGAAAAATAATGCATTGAAAACGAAGGTGCAACACACCCTCTACAAAGGCACCCATAAGTTTGACACCACAACCCCTTGTATGTCATGAACCCCATGCCCAACATTCTCCCCCTCATCTGTGACACCTCATCCACATGACTTAGAAGGAGGTCCCCTTGGAAAACACCCATATACTTGAGGGACGATTCACCCAATAGGTCATTTTGTCAACCCTCCCATACCTAAACTTGGTAAATTGCACAGGGTCTTTGAGCATTAGTTTATTTTGATGAGGTGGTTTGGATGTGCTTGCTTGAATGGATCTTTTATTGATTTGATTGACTCATCATGATTCTTTGAATTGAGATCCTTGGAGGGCGTATCCATTTTTCTTTGCAGGACCTAGATGGTGGACAGATTTGGAGGAACAAGGATAGCTTGGGCTTACATGGGGCTTGAAGCCCACAGGTTGGATGCCAAGGGACCACTTTCTAGATGATGATGATTTTCCTTTGGAGGTCTAGAGTACACCTTAGAGTACCTTTCCTATCCCCCACATGCCAAACAATTTCTTGGAAGGGATAAAATGCCACCTTCTTGGATTTTACGTCACCGTTGGGGCTAGGGTTTGGTGGTGATGAAGTTGCTACTTAACACTTGGCATGATTTGGTGGAATGATACTTAAGGAGGCTATAGTGCATGAGAGGTAGGCTTTATGATCCCCAACGACTTCAACCTTCTACTCTAACGACTTTCTCAAAGGGTCAAAATGTCACCATTAGAGGGGTGACGTCATTTTAGGGTTTCTATTATGCACTTTTTAAAATTTAAATTTGAATTAAAGATGAATTACTTATGTAAATGGGAAAATAAGGGTTGTTGTCCCCTTATTTTGTGTTTACCCTAACTTAAGTGGAAAAACGTTTTTTAAGGCATTTTGTATAAATAGAGATCATTTGTATCTCATTTCACCATAGCTCTCTCATGTGGAGAAGGATCCTTGACTGAAATTTACACCCTACTTGGGAAATTTTGCATATCTCTCTTGTCACTTGCTCTTGTAATGGTTTATCTTTGGCTATTGGATGGATGATGATGTAATATCTCTTGTGGAGGCTTATTTCTTTCTTTATGGTGGATATTTCTTGGTTAAAGAAGGAATTTATCTTGTTTATGCTTGCACTAGGTAAGGAACCCATTTTATTGTTTCTTTATTGGGTAAAAGTATAATTTTATAATATTATTGGGGAGTATAAGTGCATACAACCCCACGAAGGCCATCATTTTGTCTTGAAATAAGTTGTTGCACAAAGGAATCTTAGGAGAAGTAAAATGGTTTACACCCTCCTAGGGTTTTCCTTAGCTATTTTTGCTTAACTTGGGGAGTAAAAGGGATTACACCCCCAAGGAGGTAGCACAACTATCTCTTTATATTTTAAATACTCTATAACCCAATAGTTAAAGGCACTAATCTCTTGCATTGGAGAAATAAATCATTGCATTGGGATACATAGAACTACAATATATCGGAATTGTTCAAGTTGGAACTTCTTCTACATGTTATAAGCATTCTTGTGCCCTAAGGGATTCCTCTTTTAGCCAAGGAATTTTATGTTGTGATAAGTTTAATTCTACAGCCATTAGGGCTGCAACAAACTCTAAACACTTTCTTGAATAACTCATAATTCAACCGTCAGAAGTTGTTAATAATTTACCCCTACAATCTATTAGGCCTAATGCATATTTTTGGTGGATTACTTGTGATTTTTGGTGACTTATTTATTTGTTGTAACAAGTTGTTTGCTACATCCATAAGGCTGAAATTATATCTCTGAAATACTATTTCATTTCAGCCTCGTTTCATGCTAAATTCTTGCTCTTTCATACTTGAGTTAACTAGTCATTGCTAGCTTGTCTCTTGCCATCTTAAACAGACTTTTAGCATATTTATTTGAAACTCTTGTTATCATTTTATTTCTGATATATATTAATTTTTATTGATGAAATTAGGGACAAAAATATTAACTTTCTTTTCCAACATAATATTGGGCTTGTATCTTCTCTTTCCTTGTGTCTTGGGTAGGTACAATCACCCCTTGGCAAGTCTACTACATTGTGGCATATATTGTACCATCCACGAGACTCTTTTCAAGCCATTTTCACCTTCCATCATTGACATATAGGGGGAATCTCATTCATATATTTACTTTCTATCTCATTTCCCCCATGGTCACCGGGATTCCCCCCTTGAGGTGATTACTTCATCTCTAAAGTGACGAGAATACCTGCCTAAGGTGACAGTGGGCAGGTGTTCTCTTAGTTGTTTCCATTTTGTGGTTGGGTCAAGCTTTGCCCAATCTACAAGTTTTGTGATAGTAGGCCCAATTATGCACATTCATAATGAGAATGGCACATCAATTACTAGTGAGAGAGGTACTTGGTACAACAATTTAATCTTGGAGAAAGAAAGTTAGTTAATCTTGGACAACGATTCTTGAAGAAAAAATACTTGCCAAGTTTCCAACCATCAAATCCATCCATTTTATAATATGTTCTCTACATTTTATAATTTAGTGGCCTCAATTTTCAATGTGTATGGCTATATTAGCAACATGTTTATGTGTTTGAGGTGAATTGAAGAGTTATGGACCATAAAACCATATTCCAACTACAAAGAGTTGTTCATTGGAGAATTTAAAGGTTATAGTTTGTGGCCTATCTAATATAGTGAAAGTTTCTTTGATGTAGGGCCTAGATTGTAGTAGAGAATCTCACCAACAATTGTTTCTAACAATACACCACCAATAGAAACATAATAGCAACTGCAAAAAAGTTATTTATTATTCCAATGGCCTCATGTTCAACATCTCAACCTGGGCATGGAAATTGTGGTGGGAGGAGTGGTCGAGGGAGAGGAAGTGATGACCTTCGAGAAGATCAAAAAAAAAAATTCCATGTTAATTATCCCCTATGGAAGTATGTGACAAATATTGGGAAGAAGTAGAAAAACTTGTGTGGAAGCTACTGGTGGAATTGTAACAAGTGAAAACTAAATTTTATAGGCTTATATACAAGGGTTAAGGCCCAAATTGTTTGGATTTCTAATGACGGAGTTGGACATCGCCAAAACATGATCCAAAAGGATGTAGAAGGATTTCAAGTAGTGAAATAAATTGTATATTTAGATGGAAAAGAAAGGAGGAGCAACAAACAAACAATATTAAAAAGGGAAATGAAGTAACCTTAAACATTGAAGAAGCATGAAAAAGACTAAATAGTGGATCCTTGGCCAAAATGTTTGACATGGGAGGGAGGGATGAAACAAACACCACGGTAGTAAGAGCCATATTTTCATGTGGAATACCCTTCAATATAGTGTGGTATCCATATTTCTAAGATAGTCTTACAGTGTTTAATAAGGCTCCTCGAGGTTATAAGGGGGAAAACTTTGATAAAGTCCACACTATGCCTCTATGGAAGCAGAGATTGATTATGGAGAGAGTGTTGGATCCAATTCATTCCAGTGGAAGTTGCAATGGCATCTTTGTTATAATTTTTTATGGTTGGACTAATATGGCCAATAGGCTATTGGTAAACATTATTGTAATGTCTCATTTAAATCATACTTCTTGAGGGAAATAAATGCATATGGGGAGGAGAAGAATGTTGGATAGATTGCTAATTAAATTTCAAGGTAAATTGAATTTGTGGGCATTGAAAATATCGTATAGATCATCACAAATATTGCATGTTCATGCAAAGTAGTTGGGGTTGTATTCGGTAAAGCTATGACTATATTAATTTTTTGAACCCATGTGTGGTCCATTATTTAATTTTTTCTTTCAAATCCATTGTTGTTGAAGTTCAATGGATGAAAATAATATGTGAAGAAGTGAGAGAAATTCTTAATTTTATCACTAACCACCAACATGCACAAACTATGTATAAGTAATTTACCAAACTCCAACTTCTAAAGGTTGGAGACCTATATTTACATCCCATTATATAATGAACAAGTGGTTAGTAGAAATGTAGGTTGTGAGTTTTAAACCTTTTACAATATAGCAATACACACATAGATTCTTTATAAAATAGAAAGGAAAACAATAGTATTCATACACAGTACTCAGAAATTTACCCTAGAAACCCTTAACTGGGAAAACCGACAAATGTTTAGAGTTTCACCTCTAACTCTAATTTTTTTTAAATTCACCATTTGCAATACAATATGTATGATTATGCGGCATCCAAAACATGGTTTTGGGCGTTTTTTCGATCCATTTTAATACAATGTTGGTTAAGGAATCTAATCTGTCAACCTGAATTAGGTTCCTTAACCAGAATTATATTACAATGGGTCGAAAAAGTGCCCAAAACCATGTGTGGGACTAATTGTGCAAATAATATAACACATACCCAACATCGAAAACTTTGTCTTCCAATGGTTTTTAGTATGCAATGGAAAACATGGAAACAAAATAGTGATTGAAAAAATAGTCCTAGTTAGAGATATTATTATTGATGAGTCTTGGTGGGGCCAAGTTGAGCTTTGTGTTTCTATAATGAATCCATTAGTTTATTTGCAATGACTTTGTGATTTGGATGCACCTAAGTTAAGTGACATTTATGAGAGAACTAATCATATGTTAGAAATAATTCAACAACTTATTCAAGAGCAGGATCCTCTTTTGTATGGAACTATAAAGGACATAATCATTAATAGACATTGGAAGAAATACAATACCCATTTGCATTATTTATCCTATGCCATAAATCCAAAGTACTATGACGAGGTGTACATGTCTGAACTTGGGGTTAAGAGGAGGGTTCCAAACAACAAAAATGATATGTCCAATAGTTTAGAGACATTTTCAATTATTTGTTTTGATATGATGGGGCTCTTGGAGATAAAGAACCAATTTACTTAATTTATCACAAAAGGTGGTGCATTTATAAATGTAAATGCACTCATTGATAGGAGAAAGCCTCTTAATCATGGTCATATTATGGTACCTAAACTATGGAGTTTCAAAACCTTGCATCTAGAATTATTTTAGAGGTTTGCATTACTTCAATGGAAGAGAGAGTTGTAGAACCTATGGGTTCATCCATTCGATCAAGATAAAGAAACTTCAATGTTCAAAGAAAAATATCATGTGTACATTCACTCAAACCTTTGCCTCATCTCTCAATTGAAGGTAGATTATGACAAGGGTCCTTTTAAGCGATGGGTTGTGAATCTTGAAGGTGGACATGGATGCTCTAGATTGTTTTCTAGATAACCTGTGTTTGGGTGGTTCTTCCAATGATCCCTTTTTTTATCCTATGGCTTGTATTACGAATCACTAATTGTTACACATTATTTTGGAGTGATCTATTGACAACATGTGTTCATGTTCCAAAAAAGAGCCTTTCTCCATGAGGAAAGTGACTGGCTTTCTCTTCCAAAAAACCCTATTAAGGAAGGTTGTCATAGGCTGCACCATAAGCAGGGTGTGACGATGCCTGGTCGTCGCACTCTGCCCTAAAACCAGTTTGTGACATCTCTGCATGCTTCTCTACAGCTGGGGTGTGACGATGTCAAAAGGATAAGAAAAGTTAGACCTTCACGAAAGTTCTAGAAGGGGATCTTCTAGAAGGTGAGGTGGAATCCATATGGTTGGGATCCTACTCGCTTCTCTGAGTTGGTGAGATCATCCTAATGTCTTTAACCATCTCTCTTTCCCCTATATAAGGAAGGATTTCTCATGGAAAAGGTTAAGCAAGAAAGTAAGGTGAATGAAGGTTGAATTGGCTAAGATTGTATGGAGAATTCGGCATTGGATCATTCTTGAGAGCCTCATTTCAGTTCATCAAGTCATTGTAGATATTCTTCATTAAAGATTGGAGCAAGTGTGTGTGTTGGAGCAAAGGGTCATCGGAAGGGGACCTTGAAACATCAAGGCTTTGGTTGTAATCTCCACTTTCACTTTAATATAATACAGTGATATGTTTCTTTCCCATAAAACTTATCTCGTTTTATTGTATGATTCCTTGATCACATACATAGGTTCTCTTTGAGCATGCTATATTGATTTCACTTTGGTTGTCTTGTGTTCCCTTGAAGATACAATATCACAGGAGCACTGGAGTGGAGCTAGGATGACAACGGAAAGAGGAAGCGATATTTAAACGGTATGTTGCTCATCTCTTGTTAAATAGTAAACTCAATTATTAGAGCTTAGGGAAAGCGTCATATTTTGTCTTCTTTTGTTCTAGATCTAGGTGGATCTAGGGAGATCTGTTTATGTCTGCATTTACCGATAAGTCCCATAACACTAAGTCTTCTTGTCATCTTAAATTGCATTATTCATTCAGGATAACAGTGAATTATCCTCAAGTGATGACTCAATGATTTAGTTAAGATTTCCTAGCCTAGTCACCATACAAGGTATAAGATCTACATAAAATCTCTCTATGAGGTGGCATCACCCATTGTACTATATATTTGTAACTTAGGTGTGAATAATTTAAGAAGATGGCTTGAGGCATTTTCCATCATATCATTGGTTTTGTCTTGCGTGTTCTATTTCTTATCATTGTTGAATACAACACAATCATACTCAACAAAGCAACTCTTCAATCTGTTCTAACTTATTTGCAAGTGATGCAAGACAAAGTAGAATTGCTTCAAACTCATACTCATATTTTTCATAATGAACTTCAACGAAAGAATTATCAACATTCTGAACTAGTCCTTGTTTAGAACAATACTCGTTTTGATGATGATGATGATGATTCAGATCAAATTTCAATGCAAGATCAACTCAATGAGCCAAATTCATATACCAGTGCAAATTGACGATGAAGTTGTGCATGACCAAGTTCATATTTCTCTTTCTAATCCAATCATCAGATCTTGGGAAGAAATACAAGTCAACAAACATCAAAATGGTTTAGAATATGAAAAAGACAATGGATTTCATATCCTAGATTACTCCAAACCGATTAAGTTTGTGAGTGGAGGATTTCTTGATAAAGAGATATCGGAAATCAAAGAAGAAAAACCAAAGTGATAACATTGCAATTGAATTGGCCACATGAAATATTAATGTTTTGATATCTATCCTTATCAACATTGTAGCAAGAAGAATCATGCAATGAACAAATGCTCCAAGTGAAACAAACCTACAAGATTAAACATTCACTATGAGTGGATCAATCCTTGGCAATGGTCATCAATAGATAAGTGATTATATAAGTCTTAATGAAGAATTCAATCTTGAGTAAAGATGTGTCTTACATCAGATAGTGAACTAAGTATGGTACTAGGCTTGCACCTTATAGGAGGGAGTAAAATGATGAAACTCTCGTGCACCTTAAGGGGGGAGTCCACAAATCAAATGAATATGGTTCATGATCAACCGAAAACCACATGTTGTCTCCTTTCAGCTGACAAAGGGAGGAATTGATGATGGTTTTCAAACTTAAAGTTTTGACAACAAAACAAATCGCCAGATGGGAAACAAAACAAAATTTCCAAATGGGTAAACAAATCGCCATATGGGCAACAAAACAAATCACCAAATGGGAAACAAAACAAATCGACAGATGGGAAACAAACAAAAATGTCAGATGGGAAACAAAACCAATCACTATATGGGCAACAAAACAAATCACCAGATGGGAAACAAAACAAATTTCTAGATGGGAAAACAAATCACTAGATGAGCAACAAAAAATATCACCAGATGAGAAACTAACAAATTTCCAGATGGGAAACAAAACAAATCCCCATATGGGAAACAAAACAAAATTTCCAAATGGGAAAAAAAACAAATCACCAAATGGGAAACAAACAAATCGCTAAATGGGCATCGATAGTCTATACATGGTAGAATTTGGCAGAATTATGGTTCAATGTCTTACAGTTGAATCATTATAGGATTAGGATGTTGATTTTGAGAGCAATGTTGTGGACATTTTTGTTCACCTAGATGGTCATTCAACCTAGCATAGGACAATTAGATCCTTCTGCAATGCAACTTGCCATTGATTGAGTTGTCAGGCATTTTCAAGGATGTTCCAGACCTACAATTGATTCACTTCTCTTGGTTCTCTATCATTAAATTGGATTTCAGCATCCAGTTTTGACAATTTTTCAAGCAGATTTTTCATTGAAGATCAGAACAAAGGCTTTTGAAAGATCCAGTATGTCATCTTTTTCATTAGTGTTTATTTCTTAGTTGATACAAAGATATAGTCTTGTGATTGAGGGAGAGAGTGTTATCATATGGCTTACCTTACCAATCACTGAGTCTTCTTATCACCGTAAATTGTATTACTCATTTAGGATGATAGTGAATTATCCTCAAGTGATGACTCAATGATTTGGTTAAAAATTTCTAGCCTAGTTGTTATAACCCTAAATTGCACCATACATGCATACCTGGCATCAGGCCATCTTACTTGTTATTTTTTCCAAGACATCACTGAGAAGTTCTTCTTATAAACACTATTTTTGAATATGTATGTGCCCTGCACCATTACTACCCACGTATGTACGCTAGCAGCACCATTATTGCCCACGTACGTATGCTAGCTGCACCATTACAGCCCGCGTATACCCACAAAAATTGCAAAAAATAAAAAGTTGCAAGGAATTCATTGAGATTACGGGCTATTGGGTAGTTTCCCAACTGTTCCACCGCCTATAGCCCATCACCCAACCGAATAACCATCCTTTTGTCATATAAAATGAGGTGTTGGGGTCTCATTCAAAAGCTAAGAATAAGAAAAGTGAAACTTTGCCCATTTCACTTTCCCCCCTTGCCCCAAGAATTTGCAGCCACATTGTGATTTTTGAGCCATAACTCCATGTTCTTGCTTTTTTCCTCATTCATAAGCCTATGCCATTTC
The DNA here is from genome assembly GCA_032191745.1 of Picea mariana. Lineage (NCBI taxonomy): Eukaryota > Viridiplantae > Streptophyta > Pinopsida > Pinales > Pinaceae > Picea > Picea mariana. The sequence continues at coordinate 11,205 of JASDQU010222394.1, forward strand.
CTTAGAGATAATTGTGAGAGGAGAAAGATACATGGAAGCAGTCAGACCTTGGTGTAGAGGATCCTGGACCAGGTTTGAGGATCAGTCATCGATCTCATTATAAGTGACTTTGTGAGATTAATAAAAAGAAGTACTTTTTTTGTCCCGCCATATGATGTATTCAATATTTATGTTTGATTCATGTTTTATTATGACATATAACCCACTAATTCATATATAATATGCATGCTCGTAGTTATTTGTTTGTCTGTTTGTGAATGCAGGTAGGCCTTGGGAGGAGATTTGCATTCGAGGAACAACCGAATGCAAAAGGATCGACACCAGACGCGGAGTTTAAGGTAGAGTTACTGGATATTTTTATTTTGTGTTTTATGCATGAATTTGGGGTATATTCAGGGTAGTTGTTAAAAGTAGGAGACTTTAGACGATTAGCTCTGCCTACATGTTGAACCCTAGTGTATTCCATAGGGGGGTTTTCCCACTATAGCAGAATTGGCGACCATACTGGGGAAGCCTCTAGGGTTTTTAGGGGATATTTTTGGGTGTTTTAATTGGTTTGATTACCTTTTTGAGTTTTCTGTAAGTTGTTGAGTCTTCAAGGGATTCTGGTTTGCCATACCAGTACTCCCTGCCTTGTCAGCCTGACTGTTAGTTTTCTTTTTTGGGGGAAGTTATAGAGGTGTACGCAATGTGTAGTGGGTTTGCACACATACATACGCACCCTACCTTTGGACAACCCGTGTACATACGCAGGCTGCTGAAGTGTCAGTAGCATGTCTATGTGAAGAATTTATTTTTTCAAGAAGAGGCAGTCAACCTCTTCCCTGATCTGAAGTCATACTTCTCAGGGGTTTTCTTGATCTAGTCCTGGTCTCTGTTGTTACAGTCTTTTGCCTGGGTTTGATGTCAGTTAGCTTATTGTGTTAAATATTTCTTGTGTTTTCTTTGAAAGGGTTTTGAGGTGAGTTTGTGAGTCTTTTCTGATCAGCTTGTTTAGTATCGTTAGTAACTCCCTGCGATCTGCAGTAGACCAGAAGTTGGTTTTTTGGTCTTGTATTGTCTTCACTTTTCCCTTTTACTTGCTTTAGAAGAAAAGAAAAAGAATTCATTTTCAAGTTTCTTATTTTGAAACATAAAATCAAAAAAAAAAAGATTTAATTTCATTGTTTGGTTAAATACTTAGGTTAGTTATATTGCTTGTGAGGAAAAAAGAGTGTTTTTCTTAAGTTCTTTATTGAACGCTTAGAACATTAAATAGCTCGTAGTCAAGTGAAATCTTGTTTCTTGGTTTTCTTTTAAAATATCTTAGAAAAAATTAGTTGGAAAAGTTGGTTAAAGAGTTAAAATCGCAAATATTTATTTGTCAAAAAGAAGTAGTTTTTGCTTTCAGTTTCATTTAATGCTCTTCTCTTTCATCTCTTAAAACACACCACTAGTTTCATTACCACTTCCTTGACTTAAAACAAGCCACTTAAAATTAACACTTAATTAAAATTTATTAGACTTTATGTTTGTAGGGTCCATCAACTAGTATAGGCTAGAGCCTTGATTTAGGTTGGAGAGGAAACTCTTCAAGGCTATAAAAAAAACATACGAGTCTAAGCTAGGGAGTGTAAAAATTCCAGTAAACGTGAAAGTTATCTGGGACCCCCCTCTAACACAGGGGATAAACATGAGGTCACGTGCGGAAAAGTAGCGGAGATAACCCCTCCAAAGTCGGACCAAGCATAGTGGGGAATGCATATAGAGGACTTGTCTTGGGATTCTGTCGGTCGCATTTTCCATGGAGCTTTGTGGGTCTCGAATCTGTTCGAGGTCCTCAGTCGTCTTCCATAACACCTTATTTTGATACCCTCGATAAGTTTTGGGCTTGATACCCTTCTCATTGCGGTCCACCTGATTGTCGACTTTACCCGCCTAGTGACTGTTCTCGCACTGGCAACCTAGTTTCCTTCATTTTAGTGACTTACACATGTGACTGTGGGGGTATACCACTATATCCAGAGGGTGCTTCCGTGTTCGAGTTGCACTTGCACCAGTAAGTTTCTCTAGTGTTGGTTGGTGTAACTGTTCTTCCAACTAGTTAGTGGTTTGATTGCTTTATATCACAAGAAATTTTCTAGTGTGTGTTGATTTTCAACGTTAGTAAAATCCCTAGTGTGTCATTGATCTTCTCACAAAGTGGAAGATCAAGAGATCCATCAGTTGCAAAGGCTTCTGGGCCTACCGCCAGTTGAATTGGAGCCACCACCGCCACCGCTAAGGCGAAGACTTGACTAGCAAGGGTCATTTGAGGGGACCGGGCCACACGAAACTATACCCGAGCCATCCCTGAGAGGAGAACACTCAAATCCGAAGGAGACTACCATTTCCGACCTCAGAGTGGAATCTCTCAAGCCGTATAGCTCCCCAATCATTGAATTGTTGGGCCCATTGTGGTACAAATCGTCCCCCCAAGGGTAACTCATCACGAGCGTCAAATAGTATTGCAAGCAGCGATGGAAGCAAATGTTGCTACTTCGTCTGGTAGTCCTCATACTCCCTCAATGACTACCACCATAGGGGGTGTTCCAACTCCTAACTCACCCTCGCAGGTCCAGACCACTATGGTCTTGACCGCCTCTACCTCGGGTAGTGTTCTGATTTCGTCTATGGTGGCGATCACCGCTCCATTTACACAAAGTGCGATGGGCCCTATGTTTTCATACGGGATGCTCG
>JASDQU010222395.1:8057-19971 GCA_032191745.1 Picea mariana
TCTCTGTCTATATTAGTCTATGTTTTCTGAATCCAGAGTCGTATCAGTAGTCTCAGGCTGTTTAAAGGCACAATTCCACTACTGCGACTCGCTGAACAGTTTTCTAGTCTTTACCTGAGGAGTAGGCCAGAAGCCTGTTGAAATCCTCATACCTTCGGGATATTGGAGAGTAAACTAAAAGCCATCCTTTCCTGTGTAAAGATAGAAATACTTAGTATGGATTCTATATCAGTTAGAGTTGTACAAAATACTGTAGAAATGTCTGCATCTTCCTCTGAACCTATTCTCTGTAATATGATCCATTATATTCCTTCTATTGAAAGTCTCGACCCCCGTCTAAAAGAAATCTACAGAGGAACCAGAACTCCAAATTCTCCAAAATATGGCTTAGGATATATTGAACAATGTGATGCAGCCATACCAGAATGTAGATTTACAAATCCTTTGCCAAAAACCATAAACAGACCTGCTGTAGAAGAAATCCTCAAATATATAACAGTCATTACTGGTTGCAAAAAAGGGGATTTCCCAGAAGAATGGATCAAAAAGATGACAAACTGGGATTTGTTTACAAATCTTGAGTCACAAGATTTTGACAAAAACACTCCAGAGTCAGAAAAAACAAGACTGTCAAAATTATGGAAAGAATACATGGTTCAAGAAGATTGTTGGATATCTTTCTTCGAATGGAAGAAGCTATATATAGCACCCATAGTTCAGATGACAAGAGAAAGTTCTGTTTCTCCTAGTCACAAATGGAAAAGTATAGATGGAAATATTATAGAATCAAAAACTACTTTTCCACCATTTCAGGGCATTATTTTAGAAGATAGTTCAAAACAGGCCAGAGCTATTCCTTTACTCACTGATGAAGCAAACCAGTTATCAGGAATAGACAGAAGAGTTCAATCAGTATCATAAAAACTAAATTGGACGAATACTGCACTAAGAGGGATGGCAACCCAAATCTATCTGACAAAAGATTATGTCAGACAAGAACAAATCATGGATTTACAAGTTTCCACAAATACAGTTGTTCATTCTGTGAATCAAATCCATGAAAAATTAGTAGATGTCAAAGATAAGGTTGATACAACCTTATATGAGATTTCTTTCAAATCCAAAGAAAATCATGAAGATTTAATGGAAGGGTTAGGGACTGCATTGACAGAAATAGGAAAATCCCTAACAGACATCAAAAAGAAATCTGTTACCCAAGATAAGCCAATCCCTTCATCTTTCCTTCTTCCTGGTCCTCATCTTTCCATACTTTCACCTGTATATAATCCATCTGAAAAAGCCATCAAAAAGAAATTTCCTTTCTTTTTCCCTCCAGAACAAGAAAACCCAAAGAGTTCCAAGAAAAATGAAGACGAAACCCTCTCTCCGGTAACCATCAGAAGACCTGCCTATGAAGATATTCCTACTCATTCAAATAGACCAGCTGCACTAGACCTAATAGGAAAAGGGAAACTGCCTGACTCCCAAACCTTCGCAGATGACTGGTATCAAGAGTGGAATATCGATAATATCTCTGTAGCACAAATAAGACAATTGATTGATGGAATTCTTGTTTCCTATAAAATCATGTGTATGAAGGGAAAAGGTGAAGTAGAAGCATGTAAAACTATTATACAATGCTTCACTGGAACCCTGAGTAAATGGTGGGAAGTAACATCATCTCCATTGATGATTACTAAGATGGAAACAGAAACCTTAAAAGATGAACAGGGAGATGTAGTCTATCATTCTGATGGAACAGCCATGAATAACATGATTGGAGCATTGACCACACTTATTCTAGAACACTGGTGTGGAACAGAGATAGAGATCTCTGATAAACATGAAATTGTTCTAATGAATGTGAAATGCAGAAAAATGTCAGAGTATGAACAATTTCACAAGGAATGGACCCAGAGGATTTTTGAGGTGAAATACAGCAAAAACTTGCTATGGAAGAAAGTATATATGGCCGCTCTACCCAGTAAATTTGTAGAATACCTCAAAATGGAAGATACTTTTACTCTACCTTATGAAACATATACTTGGGGAGAAATCTATTCTATTATTACGAAGTCTTTGATAGGCCTGTGTACCAGTATGAAAATTCAAAATTTTGTTTCAAAGATTTCTTATCTGCCTGACCAAAAATCTGTGTGTGAACAATATGGCCTTTATAATACAAATCTTGGTTTGCAAACAATAAAAAGGCGTAAAGAGTACAAGAAGGAAAGAAACAAGAAACCTCCAGGAAGGTATAAGTTTGTCCCAAATTATTTTAGGCCTCAAGACATCAAGCTGAAGACTCATAAGCATGAGGCCAGACAACAAATCAAATGTTGGATCTGTGGAAATAATGGACACTATGCACATGAGTGTCCAGACAATGAGGCTTCTAGAAAAACCAAAGGTAAAGACTCTGAAATCAAAGCTAAAGAAGCCCAGGAAAGAAGGCAAATAATATTACAGTGCAGTAGGTGTGGGGCACAAACACATGATACAAATTCATGCCCCTACAATCCCCACAATCGAACTAAATTAGAAGCTCATCTTCTAAGAGAAGGTTGCTGCTCTTCAACAACAGAATCATCTGAAGAAGACTCAGGTTGTGACACAGAAATTCTTATTCATCACTCATGTAATTGTAGCAATCCCTACCAATGTACATGCACAAGTTCTGAGTCTGAATCTGACTCCCCTCCAGTAGAAAAACTAAAAGTTTGTATGTATAAAAATACAGGAGACCATGAAGCACAAATGCTTGCCCAGATTAAAAGTCTCCCTGACAATGAGATGAAATATTCCCTCCTAGATGCATACATTAAAGCTGTCAAATCTGAACAAAAGGGAAAAGGCTGTGAAGTTTCAAAAAGACATCCACTCTTCTTAGATGCATCTTTTGACAAAAATACTAAAACGTATATAAAGTTCAATAGAAAGCCAAAACCACAAGAGGTCTATATTCCGGACTTAATAAAGGAAATCTCTTCACTAAAAACAGAGGTAGCAAGTCTTAGAAGAGATTTAAATATGTTATAGCAAGAGGTTGAAGCAGGATACCCAGTAGACTCATGGGCTAGACAAGAAATCAATTTAATCAAGGAAAAAATTGAGTCGGTTCCACCGCCTTTAGAAGATGCTCCCTTTGAAACTATTGTGCATGAAAGATCCACAGTAGAATTACAGGGAATCACAGGAATGCAGGTACTGCCAATTTCTTATCAAAAGTATTATGTCAAGATCAATCTTGAAATTGGCCGAGAAATTTTCAGCCTGACAGCACTAATAGACACTGGATCAGATATTAATATCCTCCACAAGGAATTGATACCTGCTAAATATTGGGCACTTAGCTTTGGAGCTGCTACTGGGCTAGGTAATAAAGATACAAGTTTTAAATATGAAGTCCCTAGAGCTAATATATTGATAGACAATTACAGCCTAGGAATGAGATTTCATATTTCAGATCTTCCTGTTGATTGCATTTTAGGATCTCCATTTTTATCAGCAGTTTCTCCACATGGTTCCTGTAATTGCAAGGGAAAATCAGGATATTTCATCACCATGCCAAAAATTAAAGATGTTCCCTGTAAAAGGATTGAGCTTCCTTTTATTTCTGAAAGACATATGCAGATTGCATATTATACATGCATGGTTGTGGTAGAAGTGTTTGACAAAGAAAGACAAAGACTAATCAGCACTTATTATGCAGATAATACCCCTTGGGATTTGTTTAAAACACACTGGAAACCTACATGGCAGCTTAGACATTCTGAGAAAATTGAAATTGGGCTTCCAGGGTTTTCTACTAACACTAGTCCCATAGTTCTTCCTCCTCAGCATATTTTGGGACAGATTCATCAACCCATAACCATCACTTCCAGAGAAAAATTGCTTGAATTTGGATATTTAACCAGACTAAGAACAGCTGACACACAATGGTATGATCATGCTACAAGAAGTTGAATGAGATCTCCAGTTTATCATGCCTTCCAGATAAATCGAATGAGATCTCTATCAGATTGGACACAACAAGACCCTGCAGAATTATTATACGGGGTAAATTATGAACAATACATAAAAATGTGGTTTAACATTTGTTTATGGACTAGCAGGTTTAATTTCTATTATTGCATGATCAAATTTGCACATGAATTCAGAAATTGGGAAGAACCAGACTGGATAATGGCTTGGTGGAAAAATTTTGGATTAAATCCAATTGGGATAAATCCTGATGTCACAGAAACAAGAAAAATGTTCATTCATTTCACCAGACCATTGGAATTTATTAGTGATCTTTTCTCAGAAGAAGAATATAAAGAAATGTTTGTACGAGAAAAGCACCCTTGGATCATCAGAACAAAATTCTTACTTCAACAAACTGAAAACTCAGATAATGATCCTGATCTTGTAAGACAAGTTTATACGCAACATTGGGACCCATTTTATTTCAATCATTTCAAAGATCACCCATTTGATTGAGTTTCATGTCTAGATGGCCGACAGTGGTGTCATCCATTTTCCGTGGGTTGTCGATATCAATTCCACTTTGTACATAAATAAATCCATCATAGATTTAGTGTTGTCATGTCTATCCGTAGGAATCTTGGAAACTCGAAGCACTTCTCTGACGTTTGGTGCGGATTGACCCACATTTCCAAGATGCCTTACTATTAGGCATGTGATAGTCCTTATATACGACATATGGCTTGTACTCTGGTCGGGGAATCTTGCATGACAACCCCGTCAGATCTACTATTGTTATATAAACTTTCGGTGATTTGATCAGGGAATCCTACGTGACAACCCCGACAAATCTTTTTTGTACATAAGTTTGTCTAAGTCGAACAGAGATTCCTGCGTGAATCCATCTACCGAATCATAAAAGTAGATTTAGCGGTCGACATTTGGGTCATCCCACGTACCTATAATAGATGCTTCATGATTACTCCTCTCTTCGAAAATTTGATATAAGAAAGATGAGAAACTCATTTGAGGCATCGGTCATTTGAGTCAGTCAGTGAGTCAGTTTTCTAGCTTCCGTTCTGTCCGAAGCTTGAGTCATTCTGAGTCTGAGCGAAGAGAATCCTGCTATGTCTGTGTCTGTTATCAGTGCCTCTGGCACATGTTTCTGTAATACCCGAGAGCCATTGTTTTCCTCTGAATATAATATAAAGAAAGCTTCCGCATACTTATGAGTGCAAGAGAGAAAGCTAGCACACACTAGTTTTCCCCCATAGTGGAATGATCTTGTTCGAGATGTGTATATGCTTGTGTAAGAGACATGCTAGCTTTCCCCCATGGTAGGATGATGTTCGAGATGCGCTTGTGCTTGTGCAAGAGGGAAAGCTAGCATGCGCTAGCTTTCCCCAACACTGGAATGATGTTGTTCAAAATGTGCTTGTGCTTCTGTAAGAGGGAAAGATAGCATGTGCTTTCTTTCCCCCATTGTGGAATGATGTTGTTCGATATGCACTTGTGCTTATGCAAGAGAGAAAACTAACACGTGTTAGCTTTCCTTAATGGTGGACTGATGTTGTTTGAGATTTGATTGTGCTTGTACAATAGGGAAGTTTAGCATGTGCAAGCATTCCTCCATGCTAGAATGATGTTGTTGGAGATGTGTTTGTGTTTGTGAAAGAGGGAATGCTAGCACAGGGTAGCTTTTCCCCACAATGGAATGATGTTATTCAAGATGTGCTTGTGCTTCTGCAAGACTAAAAGTTAGCATGCACTAGTTTTACCCCACAGAGGAATGATGTAGTTTGAGATGCGCTTTTGCTTGTGCAAGAGAGAAAGATAGCACACACTGGCCTTCCCCCACAGTGTAATGATCTTGTTCGAGATGTGTATATGCTTGTGTAAGAGGGAAAGATAGCACGCGCTAGCTTTTCCCCATGGTAGGATGATGTTCGAGATGCACAACACTAGAATGATGTTGTTCGAGATGGTCTTGTGCTTGTGCAAGAGAGAAATCTAGCAGGTGTTAGCTTTCCACCATGGTGGAATGATGTTGTTCGAGATGCACTTGTGCTTATGCAAGAGGCAAAGCTAACACGCGCTAGCTTTCCTTAATGGTGGAATGATGTTGTTTGAGATGTACTTGTGCTTGTGCAAGAGGGAATTTTAGCATGTTCAAGCTTTCCTCCATGTTGGAATGATGTTGCTCGATATGTGCTTGTGTTTGTGAAAGAGGGAAAGCTAGCACACACTAGCTTTTCCCCACAATGGAATGATGTTATTCAAGATGTTCTTGTGCTTCTACAAGACTGAAAGTTAGCATGCACTGGTTTTACCCCATAGAGGAATGATGTTGTTTGAGATGTGCTTGTGCTTGTGCAAGAGAGAAAGCTAGCACACACTAGCTTTTCCCCACAATGGAATGATGTTGTTCGAGATGCACTTGTGCTTATGCAAGAGGGAAATCTAACATGCGCTAGCTTTCCTTAACGGTGCAATGATGTTGTTTGAGATGTGTTTGTGCTTGTGCAAGAGGGAAGTATTGCATGTTCAAGATTTACTCCATGTTAGAATGATGTTGTTTGAGATGTGCTTGTGTTTGTTAAAGAGGGAAAGCTAACACACACTAGCTTTTCCCCACAATGGAATGATGTTATTCAATATGTGTTTGCTCCTCTGCAAGACTGAAAGTTAGCATGCACTAGTTTTACCCCACGAAGGAATGATGTTGTTCGATATGTGCGTGTGTTTGTGCAATAGAGAAAGCTAGCACATGATAGCTTTCCCCCACATTGGAATGCTCTTGTTCAAGATGTGTATATACTTGTGTAAGAGGGAAAGCTAGCACATGCTAGCTTTCCCCCATGGTAGGATGATGTTTGAGATGCGCTTGTTCTTGTGCAAGAGGGAAAGCTAGCATGCGCTAGCTTTCCCCAACACTGGAATGATGTTGTTCAAAATGTGTTTCTACTTGTGTAAGAGGGAAAGATAACACGTGCTAGCTTTACCCCATTGTGGAATGATGTTGTTCAATATGCCCTTGTGCTTATGCAAGAGGGAAAACTAACACGTGCTAGCTTTCCTTAACGGTGGATTGATGTTGTTTGAGATTTGATTGTTCTTGTGCAAGAGGGAAGTTTAGCAGGTGCAAGCATTCCTCCATGCTAGAATGATGTCGTTGGAGATGTGGTTGTGTTTGTGAAAGAGGGAAATCTAGCACAGGGTGGCTTTTCCCCACAATGGAATGATGTTATTCAATATGTGTTTGTGCTTCTGCAAGAATAAAAGTTACATGCACTAGTTTTACCCCACGGAGGAATGATGTTGTTCGAGATGCGCTTGTGCTTGTGCAAGAGAGAAAGCTAGCACACGCTAGCTTTCTCCCACAGTGGAATGATCTTGTTCAAGATGTGTATATGCTTGTGTAAGAGACATGCTAGATTTTCCCCATGGTAGGATGATGTTCAAGATGCGCTTGTGCTTGTGCAAGAGGGAAAGCTAGCATGCACTAGCTTTCCCCAAAACTGAAATGATGTTGTTCGAGATGCGCTTGTGCTTGTGTAAGAGGGAAAGCTAGCACGTGCTAGATTTCCCCCATGGTAGAATGATGTTGTTCGAGATGAACTTGTTCTTATGCAAGAGGGAAAGCTAACACGTGCTAGCTTTCCTTAACGGTGGAATGATGTTGTTTGAGATGTGCTTGTGCTTGTGCAAACAGGAAGTTTAGCATGTGCAAGCTTTCCTCCATGCTAGAATGATGTTTTTCGAGATGTGCTTGTGTTTGTGAAAGAGGTAAAGCTAGCACAGGCTAGCTTTTCCCCACAATGGAATGATGTTATTCAAGATGTGCTTTTGCTTCTACAAGACTGAAAGTTAGCATGCACTAGTTTTACCCCATAGAAGAATGATGTTGTTCAAGATGTGCTTGTGCAAGAGAGAAAGATAGCACATGCTAGCCTTCCCCCAGAGTGGAATGATCTTGTTCGAGATGTGTATATGCTTGTGTAAGAGACATGCTAGCTTTCCCCCATGGTAGGATGATGTTCAAGATGCATTTGTGCTTGTGTAAGAGGGAAAGCTAGCATGCGCTAGCTTTCCCCAACACTGGAATGATGTTGTTCAAAATATGTTTGTGCTTGTGTAAGAGGGAAAGATAGCACGCGCTAACTTTCCCCCATTATGGAATGATGTTGTTCGATATGCACTTGTACTTATGCAAGAGGGAAAACTAACACGCACTAGCTTTCCTTAATGGTGGACTGATGTTGTTTGAGATTTGATTGTGCTTGTGCAAGAGGGAAGTTTAGCATGTGAAAGCATTCCTCCATGCTAGAATGATGTTGTTGGAGATGTGCTTTTGTTTTTGAAAAAGGGAAAGCTAGCACAGGGTAGATTTTCCCCACAATGGAATGATGTTATTCGAGATGCACTTGTGCTTATGCAAGAGGGAAAGCTAACACACACTAGCTTTCCTTAACGGTGGAATGATGTTGTTTGAGATGTGTTTGTGCTTGTGCAAGAGGGAAGTATCGCATGTTCAAGCCTTACTCCATGCTAGAATGATGTTGTTCGAGATGTGCTTGTGTTTGTGAAAGAGGGAAAGCTAACACATGCTAGATTTTCCCCACAATGGAATGATGTTATTCAAGATGTGCTTTTGCCTTTGCAAGACTGAAAGTGATCATGCACTAGTTTTACCCCACGAAGGAATGATGTTGTTTGAGATGCGCTTGTGTTTTTGCAATAGAGAAAGCTAGCACACGCTAGCTTTCCCCCACAGTGGAATGATCTTGTTCGAGATGTGTATATACTTGTGTAAGAGGTAAAGCTAGCACGTGCTAGCTTTCCCCCATGGTAGGATGATGTTCAAGATGTGCTTGTGCTTGTGCAAGTGGGAAAGCTAGCGCATGCGCTAGCTTTATCCAACACTGGAATGATGTTGTTCAAAATGAGCTTGTGCTTGTGTAAGAGGGAAAGATAGCATGTGCTAGCTTTCCCCCATTGTGGAATGATGTTGTTCGATATGCACTTGTGCTTATGCAAGAGGGAAAACTAACATGCGCTAGCTTTCCTTAATGGTGGACTGATGTTGTTTGAGATTTGAATGTGCTTGTGCAAGAGGGAATTTTAGCATGTGCAAGCATTCCTCCATGCTAGAATGATGTTGTTGGAGATGTTCTTGTGTTTGTGAAAAAGGGAATGCTAGCACAGGGTAGATTTTCCCCACAATGGAATGATGTTATTCAAGATGTGCTAGTGCTTCTGCAAGACTGAAAGTTAGCATGCACTAGTTTTACCCCACATAGGAATGATGTTGTTTGAGATGTGCTTGTGCTTGTGCAAGAGAGAAAGATAGCACACACTAGCCTTCCCCCACAGTGTAATGATATTGTTCGAGATGTGTATATGCTTCTGTAAGAGGGAAAGTTAGCATGCGCTAGCTTTTCCCCATGGTAGGATGATGTTTGAGATGCACAACACTGGAATGATGTTGTTCGAGATGGTCTTGTGCTTGTGCAAGAGAGAAAGCTAGTAGGTGTTAGCTTTCCACCATGGTGGAATGATGTTGTTCGAGATGCACTTGTGCTTATGCAAGAAGGAAAGCTAACACGTGCTAGCTTTCCTTAACGGTGGAATGATGTTGTTTGAGATGTGCTTGTGCTTGTGCAAGAGGGAATTTTAGCGTGTTCAAGATTTCCTCCATGTTGGAATGATGTTGTTTGAGATGTGCTTGTGTTTGTGAAAGAGGAAAAGCTAGCAAACACTAGCTTTTCCCCACAATGGAATGATGTTATTCAAGATGTTCTTGTCCTTCTGCAAGACTGAAAGTTAGCATGCACTGGTTTTACCCCATGGAGGAATGATGTTGTTCGAGATGTGCTTGTGCTTGTGCAAGAGAGAAATATTGCACACGCTATCCTTCCCCCACAGTGGAATGATCTTGTTCAAGATGTGTATATGCCTGTGTAAGAGGGAAAGCCAACATGCACTAGCTTTTCCCCATGGTAGGATGATGTTCGAGATGCATAACACTAGAATGATGTTGTTCGAGATGGTCTTGTGCTTGTACAAGAGAGAAATCTAGTAGGCGCTAGATTTACACCATGGTGGAATGATGTTGTTCGAGATGAACTTGTGCTTATGCAAGAGGGAAAGCTAACACATGCTAGCTTTCTTTATCATTGGAATGATGTTGTTTGAGATGTGATTGTGCTTGTGCAAGAGGGAAGTTTAGCATGCTCAAGCTTTCCTCCATGCTTGAATGATGTTGTTCGAGATGTGCTTGTGTTTGTGAAAGTGGGAAAGCTAGAACACACTAGCTTTTCCCCACAATGGAATGATGTTATTCAAGATGTTCTTGTGCTTCTGCAAGACTGAAAGTTAGCATGCACTGGTTTTACCCCATGGAGGAATGATGTTGTTCAATATGTGCTTGTGCTTGTGCAAGAGAGAAAGCTAGCACATGCTAGCTTTCCCCCACAGTGGAATGATATTGTTCGAGATGTGTATATGCTTGTGTAAGAGGGAAAGCTATCACGCGCTAGCTTTCCCCCATGGTAGGATGATGTTCGAGATGCACAACACTAGAATGATGTTGTTCGAGATGGTCTTGTGCATGTGCAAGAGAGAAAGCTAACATGCGCTAGCTTTCCACCATGGTGGAATGATGTTGTTCAAGATGCACTTGTGCTTATGCAAGAGGGAAAGATAACACACACTAGCTTTCCTTAACGGTGCAATGATGTTGTTTGAGATGTGTTTATGCAAGAGAGAAAGCTATCACATGCTAGCTTACCCACATGGTGGGATGATTTTCAAGATGCGCTAGTGCTTGTGCAAGAGGGACAACTAGCATATGCTAGCTTTCCCCTAGGTTGGAGTGATGTTGTTCAAGATGTGTTTGCGCTTGTGCTTATGAAAGAGGGAAAGCTAGCTTGTGTTATCTTTTTCCTACAGTGGAATCATGTTGTTCAATATGTACTTGTGCTTGTGCAAGAGGGAAAACTAGCATGAGCTAGCTTTCCCCAACGCTGGGATGATGTTGTCTGAGATGAGCTCGTGTTTTCCCATTAGGGAAAACTAGCACAAGCTATTAATCCCCTAGAGTGGGATGATGTTGTCCAAGATGAGCTTGTGCTTGTGCAAGGGGGCAAGCTAGCACGCACTAGCTTCCCCCAGAGTGGGATGATGTTGTCAGAGATGAGCTCATGCTTGTGCAAGAGATAAATCTAGCACGAGCTACCTTTCCCCACTGGTGGGATGATGTTGTTCAAGATGGACTCTTGCTTGTGCAAGAGGGATAAATAACATGCCTAATGGTGGGATGATGTTCTTCGAGATGCGCTTCTACTTGCGCAAGAGGGAAAACTAGAATGCACTAACTTTCCACCATGGTGGGATGATATTGTTCGTGATGCGCTCTTGCTTGTGCAACAGGAAAATCTAGGGTGTGGTAGCTTTCCCCCTTGGAAGGATGATGTTGTTCAAGATGCGCCCCTGCTTGTTCAAGAGGGAAAGATAACATGCACTAGCTTTCCCCCAAGGTGGGATGATGTTTTTCGAAATGTGCTCCTACTTGTGCAAGAGGGAAAGCTAGCATGCACTAGCTTTCCCCCACGATATGATGTTTAATATGTGCTCCTGCTTGTTCAAGATGGTAATCTAGCACGCACTAGATTTCCCTCATGGTTATGACTCATGAGATCCTCATTATGCTAGCTTTCTTGCAAAATAATTTGAGGGCTCCAACTACTTTTCAGCCATTGCTTGAAATTGTGAAAAAACATTAAATGCACCAACCATTTTAGACTAATAAATACAAGTTTTTCTGCTAAAAGCATCAAGGAAAGCTCTAAAAAAAATCATCCAACATACATATTCTACATATTTAGGACGACAAATATAACTGTGCACTAAATCTAGCACCCCGCATTCTAGTGTAGACATTGTGCCT
>JASDQU010222396.1:0-13517 GCA_032191745.1 Picea mariana
CATCGGTCTTGAATACTATTCTGCAGATATAGACACTTATGCACTTCTAATCAATGGTTAAGACCAAAAAGTAATGTAAAGTGTTATGAAAAACAGATTAAGCATATAATAATGAGAAAGGACGTTGTATAACTTGGAATGATCAGGTGAGGTGATAATGTGAGTCTAAATACTAGTGATGAAGGGTATAATAATGACAAAAGGTGTAGGAAAAAAGGTGCATAGCATGGTCCTAACAGCCAGTCTTCATGATGCACAAGGCACATATGGCCAAAATCCATTATGTCACATCAATGTTAGGAGACAAATTCAAAGTGTAACCGTTGTCTTTGTTACTCATCAATACAAAGGGAAAAAGACAAACATTGGAAGGAGAAAGGTCACGGAGGAAGAAAGAAGGCCAAGAGTCTTATCATGCCCTAATAAATACTAAAATTGTACCCAAAGAAAAGGCTTTTGGCTCTTCAAACGTTGTACACTTATGAACTACTTTGGGACTACAATGTCAACTAAAACTAGAGAGTTGTCCTTATAGTTTTCATTTACTATTGTTGAAAGTGTTAATACAGAGAAGCCCTCGGTACCAACTTTTGATAGAGAGAAGGACTCACATGTCTCATTTTTTTGCAAACTATTTCAAGCATAATGTTTGTTGTTCACATGGGATGTAAGAGCATGTTTGTTTATAGACTATTCTGATGCAATATATGTCTTCTTGCAGTTTTGTTTCTCTTTATTATATTACATGCCTTGAGTGAATGAGTTGTGAATGTATGCAAAAAAGTGACTTGAACTATTCTGGTTATAGAATTATATGCATGTGTTTCTAACTTTGATCCTTCATGATAGCTATTTGATTGGGGTTTATGAATAATTTATTTTCATTACAACTCATTTTGTTACTACAGTTCACTCCTAGCTAGGATAAGGTAGATTAAAAGTAGATTAGATACCTAAATTTACATAGTCTTCATCTACATCTTCCATTTGCATAACCATCCATCATTCACCCTCATCGGTGGATTGGGCCGCAACTGGTAAAACAAAACCAACAATGGTTGTCGGGCTAGAATCCGGATGGGTTCCATAGTCCAAACGGTGAGAAGTATAATTGTGACTTCTTACCGGGGAGAACCCCTTACTTTTGTGGGGCGAATTTAGACCTGTCAACATAATTGGCACTAGAAGGAGGGTTGGATGACAAGCCTACCCATGTGGAGTCATTTCACTTAATTTTTACCAGCCCATGGCTCCTCTCCGTACCTCTATATGGGATGACCCTTTGAGTATTTCGAGACCCACCGAGGCCATTTCACTCAAGATAAGAAATCTCTTGTCAAACCCCAAATTCGATGGTGAAGGGCATGTCTCTGCATTTACGCATCTCAAATGATTTGACATCGTTCGACGAAACCTTAATATTTTTCAGGACAATGAAACATGTTGACTATTCGTTCATACATTCAGAGGAGATATTAAATCTTGCTTTAATACCTTTCCAAAGAAATCAATTCATAGTTGGAAACAACTTATGGATATATTTCTCACTGCTCATGAAAATTAAGTTTATGACAAACTTTTTGATGAACTTGCATAAATCTATAGGCTCGGAAATGAATCTGTGTGTTGTTCCTACGATTGATTCTAAGGCTCAAAGAATAATGTCAGGCATCAAAGGTTTAAAATAAAATTTTTTTATGAGTGCTTTTTTCTACCTTCAGTTTTCTGAGAAATAATATTTAAATGAAATTAATAATAAGATAGTACAAAGGTTGTATCTCATTATCTGAGTCGCAATTATAATGTCAAATGATGTTGAAATATTTACAAAATTGTTAAACAAAATCTGGTACAATTGCATATAAGTCTCACCTTGTTCGCAATAAAAGAAAAGTAGAAGATGCACCCTTGAACAAGATATAAAAATGTAGTAATTCACATAGATGACGTGTATTGTTTTACTCATAATAATAATAGAGGAAAAGTTGTTTATTGAATGAACTCCTGGTATAATATGATCATAGTACATGTAGTACTAAATTGCAATCAATCACTCTTCAAGAATTACATAAATAAATTCAGAGAAATGGAAACACAGAGGGAACACATAACTCAAATTGAACGAAACTTAGAATCTCTATCTGCACTTGTATTAATCCTCAAAAAGAGTTTCTCTTTTACATTCGACAAGAAGCAACCCAAACATTGGGATCGAAGCCACCCTGAATAGATCTAAAATCTATCTATTTATACAAACATTGTCTCAATTGGAAACCATTGGACTTCCTACAATATAATACCATCCGAATGAAATAACATCATGAAAATATTGTTGAGTTTTGATTTGATGTGTTGGCACTTCATCTTTCTCTTCATTTTCTCGCATATGCATTCATTTTACTTTGTTCTTTGAATTGGGTACACATATCCATTAAGGTCACCGCAATCATTGGCTTACTGTCTTTTCCATATGATTCCATTGCCATCTGTCCCTTCATATGTGTTTACCGGGATACATAATTGTAGTTGAAGATATGTGGGTGGTAATTGGACATGTAGCTCGACGATGGCTCATTATGGGATGGCTAACAGTTACGGGGAAGAGTAATCGTTCACGAACAAGATGACATGGGGAAAAGTATCCAATAAGGAGGTGGGATGAGTGGATGTGAGAATGCAGGTGGTGAGGTGGATGGTATCGGGAGTGTGGAGGGTGTGACAGGCTGGAGGGCGAAAGGTGGAGTGGGTGGAGGATAGGTGTTGAGTCGGGATTCTAACAGTCTATTTTGCAGGGGCGCGAGGAAGTGGTTTTGAGGTAACCCACCTTTCACCTCGCAATTCCCAAATCCCAGAGTTCTGAAGTAAATCTTAGTCATCCAAATCAAAAGGAATCATGGTGACAGATCTCTCATTGTGGGGACTTAACACTCTGGAAGGTTTTTGAGTTTAAGCATCTCGAAACGCATGAAGCCCAAAGTGCCAAAGTAAATCTCAGTCATCCAAATCCAAAGGACACGCGACGCCACATCTCTCACTTTGAGGACTTAGCACTTCAGGGGTTTGCGCTATTGTGCATCTCGGAATGCCCGAATCCCAGAGTTCTGAAGTAAATCCCAACCGTCAAAATAAAAAAGACACATGGCGCCATATCTCTCACTTTGGGGACTTAGCACTTCAGGGGTTTGTGCTGTATACATTCTTTCTCCCATTTCTGTCTATTTATCCTCTCCCTGCCATATTTGGTCCCTTTATTAGTTTATCAGGCTTCCAAACTCATTTAACGTTCTTCCATATTATGAAATCTAGTCTATCGAGCTTCCTTGCAACTTTTCGTGGTGCCATAATCCTTAAGGAAATAATATTAGCCTGCCTATAACAAGAGAAGCCTGTAAGATTTTCACTGAATGAAAAACTGTTAATTGTAAATGGTAAAATGATTTTGAAATTAGAAGAGCTTTATAAAATCTATCACTCTTCGTATAGATCTGTTTACAGAGAGATTATTAACAAGTATGATGGAATTTATCACTTGGAAAATCACAATAATTATTCAAATCATTAACTTTATCCAATCATAAATGTCATTAACAATTCAACGGTTCAAAGGTTTTGAATGTAAGAGGGAAGAAATCTCTCAAAGGTCGCATTCACAAATAATTTAATCTCTTATTAATCACTTTCATATTTCAATTAATCATGTTTTAAACATTGAATTAGCCTTAAGTACTTCAACAGTTCGGCATTCAGGAGTTTTGGATGTAGCATGATAGAAATCCTCCGAAGGTTGAATTCCTAGAATAATTCTCTAATGTTTTTTCTTTTTTGGGTAAAACTTTTATTTCTAAGAAGCAAAATCTAAAGTTAAAAAGCTCAAAATTATATGTGTTCCAACATAGGCTCCATCTAGGGATTGTGGCTCCCTATGAGGTGCGAAAGAACAATAGACCAAGTTCCTTTATTGGGTAAATGGAGTCATTATTTCTTTTTGAAAAACATTTTCCAACTTTATTTAAGAATTAATCATTCATAGGAAAATGAAACTAACCAAGTCCAAGAATCTTCAAAACATACTTAATGATTGATCTAAAGTTAGGCTATTAAAAATTCCTTTTTCTTAAAATTGATTTCAAAATTGTTTAAGATAATCAAAATAATTTTAACTAAAATATCAGCTTCAACCGACTTTGTTTGCTTCAAGGTTAAGCAGATGTAACATATTTATTTAGGGAATCCCTAGTTGGTTCAGGGTGTAAATATCACCGGAAATATAACTAGATGACAAAGTTTGTTATATGGATATGTATGACATCCTTACATATATCATAGATATTGCTTCACTACCAGCGAACCTGTTCAATACCCCAATGAAGTTATCTACTTTTCCCATTGAGTTTTCTTTCACCACTTCAATTAACACTTTTGTATTTTGTTGAGTTGAGGGAAATCAATATATGAATTTCCTTTCCTCATCTCTTTTGGATAAGATGGGGGCAATCAAATTATGAATTTCCTTTCACCATCTGTCTTGTATTTTAATATTTTGAAGTGGGGGAAATCARTATGTATGTCACATAAAAGGGATGATATCTGTTAATGTTTTTTGAAAAGAAGGTCTATCAACAATTTTAGTAATACTCTGAAACTAACTTTCTTCCAATTTTCAATACACCTCCGCGTATAGGAAATTTTTTTATGGGAATCTTGATCTTTCAGGGATCAACCTTGAGAAAATTAGTCAATTTAAAGTATGATAGAAGAGCTAAAATTATCAGGATTAGTCTAGACATACTTTTTCAATTAAAATCAAAGGAACATAAAGATTTTCACATAATCTTGTTTTGAAAATATGTTTTTAAGTTTTCGGAGTCAAGGCAAGCTTCTTTCTTTCTATGAAGACTAAGAAAGGATAAATAAAATCTGAAGTAGATAAGAACTTGGGGATAGGCAAAAATAATCAAATCGAGGATTCGGAGGACCTGACACAAAATATCTTGATCCTACACAAGTTTGTGTATTTTAGTTCAGATTTCTTTTGAGTTTATTTATTATCATTTTTTATTTATTTCAGAGATGGCTTTAGAATTTATCAGCATGACACTTTAAGTTGTAACTTTATACCTCTATGATTTTTAGGTCAGGTGATAATACTATCATGAGAAAAAATTCCTTCACATTCATTTCAAAAATAATTTTCTTGAAATTTTGTTTGAACTATAAGAAGAGTAGGAACTCATACCTTATTTTCCTTTTGAATTTTCAGCAAGGTAGATTATTAATTTATCACATGTTTTTAGAGAAATCGAATGTTTGAGTGTCGAATTTTTGTTCAGCCTCATCTCTTGTTCAACAAGATCTATTATGCAGAACACCAAGAACAATAGACCACATGCCTTCATCCTTCTACGACCTGAAATTAACCATGTCAAACTCTAAACCATCATTGGGATATGGAGTCATAGTGCCTAAAAACTGAACCACACTGGATGCCAAACTGAGAACCGAACTACTGAACTGAATTAAAATGCTGAACTAGAATGATGAAATGAAATGTTGATTTGGATAACTTACTTATATACATTGTCCCTACACTAATCAGGCGAAATTCCATTGATCAAGTAATATGGAATTTCTAATGGATCCATGCAAATAGTGGATTGCTTAACATACCTTGTTTTATGTTGGATGAAGGAATGAAAAAATAACAATTTTTTTGCAGAAAAGAATGAATAGGTAGTTTGTGCTTACTGTTGAAGTTTGGTTGGACAAAAAATGTTGCAACATTTTGGACCTCTTGAAGAAAATACTCCAAGCAAACAACCAATGGATCATGAAAAGATACAAATTTTTTAGAGTCAAATTATACCTCTTCCTGTTGGCCAAGCTGCATGAAATGTCTTTGCACGCTTTCTCCACTACTGATCTTTTCTTTTCTGCATTGAGAATATCATATTGAGGCTCACTAGTCTGTTGCTCATCAATTGCTAAATAGGAAGGAGAGATTAAATGCTCCAGTAACCCCTCCTTATCTCCTTTATCACCTGTCCAAGAATTTTTTTATCCTTGTCATACACACACTGATTATATAAAATTTCTGAAATTTGACTTTCAAAAACTTCCATTTCTTGATGATCTAGTAATGATGACTGAATAATAGCAGCTTGATAAAAATAATAATTTAGAACAGTAGTTTGATCATGACAGTAATTACTATGAACATTTGGTACAATGACAAATGCACTTAGAGTATTGTTTCCATTGTCAGTAACTTTACCAAAATTATCTTTTCCAAGAGTTGATTGCTTATGGTCTTCAATAAGCCATTAGCCTTCGCAAGGATCTAGATCAACAGAAGATTCATCATCCTGTCTTTGATAAAATTGAAGTATTGGAGGGTCTGTAAGGATTTATTCCTTTTTACTTGAAATCATGTCATCTTCATTCTTACTGTTGCAAGAAACCTCTTCTTGATTTACTTCAAAGTCTTCTTCATATAAATTTTCCTGATCTGTTTGAAGGAGATCTTGTTTTTCTACAAATTCTTCTTCATATAGTTGACCACAATTTCTATCATGTTCTGATTTTTCATTAGCAAACTAATTATCTTTATAATCTTTTTCTACGAAATCTAAATTGCAAGAGTCTTCAAAAAGAAAATTAGCTGCATAGATCCTCCTACAATACTTATGGAAGGAAGCATGAAATTATTTTAATGTTGAGATGCTGGAAGGAGGAAGAGACTTGTACCAATGACGAGCATATCCTCCCAGAATAAACATGAACAACTTCATGAGGAAATCTTCATGATGGATATATAATTGGTGCATGAGCTTATGAAATTAAAGAAAATGTTGTGCAAGATTATCATCTTTATCCTCTCTAAAACTGGGAAGATAATCTCCCCATTCTTTAATATTAGGAACAACGTTTGGAAAACCAAAAACCTTTGAAAAGTCCAAAGGAGCAAACCTCGCAACAATCCAAGCAGGGAAATAACTTGACATATTGAAACCATTGGAGTTGTCAGTGAATCATGTGGAGTCTTTGAACCAAGGAGTCGCCAGGTGAATGATTAGAGCCAGTTGAATGCCTATCCCTTATTCCCCATCAAGGAATAGATCTAAAAATTTTCATACCCCAAGGAAGATATAGACCTTCAAAACCTTCCCCGACAATGACGCCAAAAATATGTTGTTCCTGAGATTGATTCTAAGGCTCAAAGAATAATGTCAGGCATCAAAGGTTTTAAATGAAATGTTTTATGAGTGCTTTTTTCTACCTTCAGTTTTCTGAGAAATAATCTTTAAATGAAAATAATAATAAGACAATACAGAGGTTGTATCTCATTATCTAAGTCGCAATTATAATGTCAAATGATGTATAAATATTTACAAAACTTTTAAACAAAGTCGGGTATCAATTACAGATAAGTCTCACCTTGTT
Organism: Picea mariana; assembly: GCA_032191745.1. NCBI lineage: Eukaryota > Viridiplantae > Streptophyta > Pinopsida > Pinales > Pinaceae > Picea > Picea mariana. Next base: position 7,441 of record JASDQU010222396.1, read on the forward strand.
CACAGTAGAAGAAAAGTAGAAGATGCACCCTTGAACATGATATAAAAATGCAATAATTCACACAGATCACAGGTCTTGTCTTACTCACAATAATAACAAAGGAAAAGTTGTTTACTAAATGAACTCTTGGTATAATACGATCACAATAGATGTAGTATTAAATTGCAATCAATCACTCTTCAAGAATTACATAAAGAAATTCAAAGAAATGGAAACACAGAGGGAACAAATAACTCAAATTGAATGAAACTTAGAATCTTTTTCTGCACTTGTATTAATACTCAAAAAGAGTTTCTCTTTTGCATTCGGCAAGAAGCAACCCCAACATTGGGCTCAAAGCCACCCTGAATAGATCTAAAATCTATATATTTATACAAAAATTGTCTCAACTAGAAACCGTTGGACTTCCTACAATAGAATACCATATGAATGAAATGACAACATGCATATATTGTTGAGTTTTGATTTGATGTGATGGTGCTTCATCCGTCTCTTCATTTGCTCGCAGAGGCATTCATTTTCCTTTGTTCTTTGAACTGGGTACACATGTCCATTAAGGTCACCAAAATCATTGTATTACTGTCTTTTCCATCTGATTCCGTTGCTATCTGTACCTTCAGATGCGTTTACTGGGATAAAGAATTGCAGTTGAAGATATGGGGGTGGTAACTGGACAGGCATCTTGACGCTAGCTCGTTATGGGATGGACAATAGTTACGGGGAAGAGTAACTGTTCATGAACATAATGACGTGGGGACAAGCATCCAATAAGGAGGTGGGATGAGTGGATGGAAGAATGTAGGTGGTGAGGTGGACAATATCGGGAGTGTGGAGGGTGTGAGAGGCTTGAGGCTAAAAGGTGGAGTGGGTGGAGGACAGGTATTGAGTCGAGATTCTAACGATCTATTTTGTGGGGGCGTGAGGAAGTGGTTTTGAGGTAACCCTCCTTTCGCCCGGCAATGCACCTGGTGATGTCACATACCCCCGAGAGAAAACTACGATTTAAATTGCGGGACCGCCCTTCAAAATTAAACCCCGTGCAACTTCGCCCCCCGCAATCACTCTCGAGCGTTGTTCTTTACGGTCCATTAAAACATGATTTTCGATCTTGTAGAGTGAGATAAGCACCCAAAGGTTAAGCCAAGGTCACAGATCTTGGTCACATGTAGAGAAGACAAAGTGAAATTCATGCAATTCTTGTCCATCGATCCAGGTAGGGGACACATGTCAGATGATCCCCGTATTCATAGATCTCATACTCTGGGAGGAAGAAAGCAGTGCTGAGTAAAGAACTCATGAAGTGCCAAAGTCTGGAATTCATCTGAATCGTTGATTGAAGTGGACACATGGCAGGAGATCCTGTACTCTAGTGGATTTACGATGTTATGCATCTCGGAACACCCGAAGCGCGAAGTTCTGATGTAAATCTCAACCGTCCAAATAAAAAGGACACGCGGTGCCATATATCTCACTCCGGGGACTTAGAACTTTAGGGATTTGTACTATTGTGCATCTCAGAATGCCCAAAGCTCAGAGTTCTAAAGTAAATCTCAGTCATCCAAATCAAAATGACATGCGGCGCCAGATCTCTCACTTTGGGGACTTGGCACTCCGTAAGGTTTGTGAGGTTAAGCATCTCAGAATGCCTGAAGCCCAGCGTTCTGAAGTAAATCTCAGCCATCCAAATCAAAAGGACACATGGTGCCAGATATCTCACTTCAGGGACTTAGCACTCTGGAAGGTTTGTGAGGTTAAGCATCTCGGAATGCCCAAAGCCCGTAGTTTCAAAATAAATCTCAGTCATCTAAATCAAAAGGACACGCGATTCCAGATCTCTCATTTCATGGACTTAGCACTTTGGGGTTTTTTGTTGTCGTGCATCTTGGAACGCCCGAAGCCTGGAGTTCCGAAGTCAATCCCACCCGTCCAAATCAAAAGGAAACATGGCGCCATATCTCTCACTTCGGAGGTTTGTGTTATATACATTCTTTCTCCCATTTCCGTCTATTTAGCCCCTCCTTGCCATATTTGGTCCCTTTCTTAGTTTATCAGGCTTCCAAATGGGTTTATTGTTCTGCTAGGTTCTGAAATCTGGTCTATCGAGCTTCCTTGCAACTTTTCGTGGCACCATAATACTTAAGGAAAAAATATTAGTCCGCCTGTAACAAGAGAAATCTGAAAGATTTTCACTGAATGAAAAACTGTTAATTGTAAATGTTAAAATGATTTTGAAATTTGAAGAGCTTTATAAAATCTATCGTTCTTCGTATAAATCTATTTACAGAGAGATTATTAAAAATTTTGATGGAATTTATCACTTGGAAAATAACAATAATTATTCAAATCATTAACTTTAGCCAATCATAAACATCATTAACAAATTCGACGATTCAGGGTTCAAAGATTTTTAATGTAAGAGGGGAGAAATCTCCTGAAGGTCGCATTCACAGAGAAGTTAATCACTTTTATGTTTCAATTAATCATGTTTTAAACATTGAGTTAGCCTTAAGTACTTCAATGGTTCGGTGTTCGGGAGTTTTGGATGTAGCATGATAGAAATCCTCCGAAGGTCAAATTCCCAGAATAATTCTCTAAGTTTTTTTCTTTTTTGTGTAAAACTTTTATTTCTAAGAAGAAAAATCAAAAGTTCAAAAGCTCAAAATTATACCTGTTCCAACATTGTGGATGATTTTTTTCAAAGAATCATGCAGATTTATTGCCTATTTTCTAAAAGTGATGAATCCTTAGGATAATAAATATTGAATTGGTTTTCATACCTAGTTTCTATTTCTGAAGAGTGCAATATGGATGAAAAAACCATCTCCCATTCACAAGACTCAGATCTGACCATGAAAAATAGGGGGTACACAATATCTAACCTGCACTTTGACATAGCTGTGGGGGAATCCTTATCTAAAATATCAGACACCTTAGCCCTAGAGTGTGAACCATTCAACGATCCTCATTCAAAAAATCATGAACATAATTTGGTATGTAATGAATCCCTCATTGAAACAATCCCATCATTTTATTGGTCTAAAGATTTGGATTTCCTTTATACAAATCTGTTGGACGTTGATCACACACATGAGAAACCATATGCCTATCATACAATACACTCTTCACATAACTTGTAATATCCCCAGGTAGAACCCCAGTTGTTATTATGAATTGTAAACATGTTTGATAAGCTGGTGAGCCGAGTTATAATAAGCTAGAAGGCTTATGTGTTTATTAGGTCGGAGAGCCTAGATGCTAAGGTCATTAAGCCTGATTTTGTATATGTAAATACTCACATCACTAATATAATTACATCGTCACGTGTAGACCGATCATGAAGAAAGAGTTATGGGGGACTAAGCTCCACTAGGTAGAGAAAGGGAAGGGGCTAAGAGTCTAGGAAAAGGGGCTAATCTAGAGGGCTCACCCTTAAGGGAATAATATTATATTATTATTTCCTAGAGGCTAAGGTTTGGACATAACCTATGTTTTCCTAGGTTCCTAGGGGAAGGGAATGAATGTTAAGTGGAGCTCATGCAGATTCAGGAAAACATGTGTCAACGTGGGTGCATGCAGTTTTAGGTGGCAAATTCAGTTCGTTGGGTTACCCTCGGGATGGTGGGAAGACTCCCCATGCTTGCATGCAAGCAGATGGAGATAGTGATCACACAACCATATTTTTCATCCATTATTAACCTCTGTAACCTNCGGGCACACCATGTTATGAAGCTAACTATTTTTGCCTATGAAGCACATCACGACTGTGTAGTTCTTGAGCCAATTCGCATCTTAGCCATTTGTTTTTGCTACCCATGTATTCTCTGGACTGGTGTGGCTTGATGTCATTACCAAAGAACATATCTGATTTTGCTGTTGTGGTTACCCTCTAGACTTAGGAGCTAGATAGAAGAAGCAGGCTGTCAAGCCTGTGAGAAACTCTCTTCATGTGAGAGAGTGTGTTGAGGAAGTGAGCTCTCCTGGAGGAAGTCCAGTAGAAGCTACAAATCTTTGAGAATTCTTGATCCAGCCTATTTTTGAAGACTTGAAAAGGGAGGTGTAACAGTCGATGGACTGTGACAGTGAAGGTGTACACTCCTAGGGTGGAACAGGCATGTGGGGAATGATAGTATGTGAGATGTGGGTGTAAGTGGGTCCTTGGAGGAATTCCTTCCTGTTGAATTGTGTGACTTGCCTGTTGACCTTACCTAGCCTAGGAATCCCTTTCCCAGTGGAGTTTAGTCCCAGCTCGGGGGTGACCCACTGCTGAGAGTGATGAGAAGTGTGGTATATGGTTGGAAGATTCGTGGAAGGTATGAACATAGTTGGCGGTCTTCTATTAAAAGATAAGTGCCACTTCTATGTTCATTTACATGATGTGTGATTGTACATGTGATATAATTGATGAGTAATGCCTAGATATATTGTATATGTTGTATGTGTAGGATTACTGTTATTTCTGTATTAATCTATGTATTATTAGAATATGTCATATGTATATGTTTATATATAGGTAGATGATAATTTCCATTTCTATGTTTATATGGATGTGTATGATGTTCCACAAGTATCTCTGTGTGGCCTAGCCCAGTAGATTAAGGTTGGGGTTGTCACAGAATGGTATCAGAGCATGAAAGTTTCTTTTGGTGGCATGGCCCAGCCTGTTGGTATATGGTCAGTGATGTAGCAAATATACAATTGATTAGGTAGTGTTACTTGGCAAAGGTTGATGATCAGAGATGCTACAAATTGGTATGAGAGCAAGGTTTCAACACTGATCCTAGATGGGCTAGGAAAGTGGAAGTTGAAGTAAAGGTTTTGGAAAAGGACTTTTTGTAGAAATGGAAAAAATTGAAGTTTAGAGCCCAATTTTCGACACTGAGCATAAATTGGGCCGTATAAGTGGTAATGGAATAAAAATATCAGAGAAGATTGTTATCAAGAGGGACAAAATTTTGAATTTCAGAGCGTCCCAAAGTGCCAAGAGAACACCTTGGCTGTGTTTGGAAGCTCAGGAGGTATAGCAGTTCAAGAAAGGCAACAGAGAAAAGAGGCTGTAGTAACCGTGGGTTTGGAACCACAAGGTTTGAAGTTGGGTTGTAAGATCTGCGCAAGGGAAAGGCTAATGTTTTCCAGTCGTCAGATATGGAAAAAGGTGCATAAGATTTAACCTCCAAGTCCTTAGGACTTCGTGACTTTGGCAAAGTTTATGTGTTATAGAGCAAAAAATGGGTCGAAGCCCTAAGTTCCGAAGTCCCAGAGTGGATCTACATCGTAGATCCAGGGAAAATTACTTGACCATTAGATTGGCCAAAGACATATCAGAGTTGTTAGATTGGGCCAAGAGAAAGAGGTAAGGTGCTACAGTGAAGAGAAAATCTCAGTCATCAGATTTGAGAACAAGCGACGGTGAGCCATAGATCTCACGACAGTTCTTAAATTTGGCACTTCAGAAGAAATGGAGTGTGATAGAGTGGAAAAATATTGAAGTCCCGAAGTCCAGATTTAATCTAGATCATCCATCAAAGGGGACGTTTGTCAGAAGATCATCTTATTCAGAGTTCAGCGTTCGAAAGAATTGGAATGTGCTAATGTGAAAATCTTATGAAACCCCAAAGCTCAAAGTTTTGAAGCCGAAGTGATGTTGTATGATGACATTACCTTGGGTGATGTGAACTTCCCTATTCCTACCACATGTCACCACCTTAAATTATGACATTTGTACTACGTGGACCCCCCCAGAAGGTTAAGAAGTTTGGGAGTTCAGTTTTTGGTATATTTGAGGTATCAAAGTGTAAAATCTTCCGACGTCCCAGAGTTCTAAAGTTCTGGAGTTCTGAAGTCCTGGAACTCCCGAAGTCCCAAAGTGACATGAGTTGCTGACATCACCTGAGATGGCGTGGACACACGAGATGAGTGCCACATGTGAGTGAGTTATGTACCCTTCAAATATTGATTATGCCAATTAGAACGTGACACATGTCACCCACTTGATTGGGCCATGTGTTTGCTTCTAGTATTATTCCACATGGCACTTCCCTTGAGTATGGTCAGTGGGGCTCCTAATGGATTGCACAAAG
>JASDQU010222397.1:1715-17729 GCA_032191745.1 Picea mariana
TCTCGCAACCCAGCTATGGTACAACCTACGAGAATCAGGCAGTCTCGCATCCTGCCTATATAGCAGCCTACGAACATCCTCTTTAATAGGGTTTTTCCAAAGGAGAATGCAACTTATTTTTTAAGGAAAAGTTCTTCTCTCTTCTTTCTTCAGGAACTCAGGCCACTGACCCCTCTGAAGGCAACAGATAGGTTTACAACATTAACGGTCATAGGGATGAAGAAAATATTGTGTAACACCTAGTGGCAACATCCTGTTTTTCACACCTAATTACCAGATTCCTGTTGGTGGACAATTTTACTAGGAAAGCCAAACTCAACCCCCTTTTACAGGACAAATCCCAATCGGGACGCAACCCCCGATTGGAGGGCAACCCCCACTGACCCCACCCTATGGAAAAAACATACCTCCATCCTTGGCCCAGTATTGGAATCATCTTATACAACATAATCCTCAATCGACTGGGGGCAACAACCTCAAGTTAGCTCCATCATACCCCCTAGTATAGGCCAACCATATCCAGGTACGTCCAATCCCATTTGGGGCCTGAATGCTCAACCCCATTCCCCTGTTCAAGGGTACAACCATATGAATTACTCTCTTCCACACCAACAATTGAATCTTCCCAGATCATCGCATTATATGCAAATTGCTTATGGTCCCACCGGTTTACCAATGGGACTCCCTCCCCAAAGTCACCAGTACCCGCATGTGAACAAGCAGTTACCCTTCTTAGCCACCTTGGACCTCCCGGATCTATCAAGGATTTTAAATGATCTGATCTGTCTCTCTCCTCAATGGCCCACCATACCAGCCAAACTACCATATGACATCCCTAAATTCGATGGTAAACCAGGAGAGGACCCGAACAATCATGTGATGATTTTTCACCTTTGGTGCTCATCCAACTCCTTGATGGATGACTCTATTCGCTTACACCTTTTTTAACGAACCCTTACGGGTTATGTCGCCAAGTGGTATATATAATTACCATGAGGCTTCTTCATCGACTTCAACACCCTCTCTATGGCTTTCCTCACCCACTACCAGTTACCGATCCTCTACGAAACGGGAACTGAGATCTTGATTTCTTTCAAACAAACCAAAGCCACTCATATCTCTGATCACATTCATGAGTGGTGATGGAGACGACGTCTCATCAAACTCAAAATTCCCGATCATTTTTTGGTAGAGTGGTTCATGAAATCATTCATGAATGACATCGCTCGTGACATCTCCATGGGTGGATTTGTCACAGAAGAACAGGCAATCAGTCGTTCCCAATACCTAGACCTCATTTACTCACAAACATGTACTCTTTATGACTTACTCCCTGATGCAACTCATCCTTCTACTTCTACCACTTTAACCACTCCCGCTGCCTCTCATGTAGCTGACGGTGTGATTGGCACCTTCCATGCCCAACCTCATTCCGTCCAAACCTCTAGCAACAACCCAAATCCATTTCTTCTAATGTTCAAAATGATTCGTCTCCTACCCCTCCCACTGGCAAGACTTCTGAGGTAAATTATGTTCAATCTACCCCCGCCAGCAAAAACAAAACCCAAAAAGGAAAGAGTAAGAACAAGGAGAACAAAAATAATTCACAAACTGAGAAAACCAAAACACCACCTATTGACGATAGGGATAAGCGCAAACCCAGATACCCTTGTCTTATATGTGGTGATGATCACTACACGAAGGATTTTCCACGCCGAGCCGAGGTTACTAATTTCCTTCAAGGGACCACGAAACCCCCCACTCTGGCCGTATTATCACAACCCTTCCCCTCTCAAAAACAGGCCCAGTTGGTCATTCATGACCAACCTCCCCCTCCAATACATCTTATGTATTAATGTGTACAGGCGATTCAAAGAAGAATGACATCGCACTTACCACTTGAGCCAAAGATTATTCTTCCTCCAAAGAGAACGTTGATGTGATACTGCCTTGATCGGTCCAACCATCTCCCATGTCTCCACCTACCAACGAACCTTTTCATCTCGAATGACCGAGCATAGATACAGTTCTTCTCCCTCCCCCAAAAGGGTTTTGTTCGAAAATCGGCTTTCAATCCTCATGCACGTGCTACCCATAACTATAGTATAGTCGAAGATATGGCCCAAGCACCATCCGCGATGTCATCCCTTGAAGTCCTTCAAATTTTTCCTATACAACGGAAGGCACTGTTGAAATATATTGGTGGAATCGACCCTATGGATATTAATTTAATAATTTTTGACTTGGAAGATCACATTCCAAGGTTACCCCCTCAACTCGTATTCCAAATACAAGTTATTGTCTCCAACAAAAACATTTGTAGGACAGTTATGAATGAGGGTGCCTCGACGTGTGTCATGTCTATTACTTACTGGAAAGCCATCGGCTCTCCTCCTTTGACTGAATCCCACAACACACTCAATTCCTTCAATGGATCTAGTTTCAAGCCTTATGGTGTTCTTACCTCATTGCCTATTACGTTAGAAGGCAAAACGGTCCAAGTTAAAGTGGAGGTATTTGACGTTCCTCTTGATTACAACCTTCTACTTGGCCATAGTTGGATTGATTCCATGCGTATAGTTGTGTCGACTCTTTTCCATGTTGTGCATTTCCTGTATCAAGGAAAAGTAGTGACCATCGACCAATTGGCCTTCTTCCATGCCGATACATGTACTTACAACGTACCATTTATTTCAACCCCCCCCCAGTATACGAGAACGTCGGTGTGGGTCTTCTTAAAGATTCATCATTGATGGGTACTTTCCCCATCCCACCACCTGATGTTCCACATCCATTTGTTGCCTCAATCAACATGATCTCCACCTCTATTCATGGAACCCCAACGTCTAACGAACCATGGATGATACCCAACTCTGGTGATCATCTTCGTTATGGCAACAAAATGCCTTTGAGTCTAGTCAAATCCTCCTATCAGGCCATTCAATCGACAACTCCTTCTACCCCTTCTCTTGGTGATTTATCTCCAAATCCATTCTGCGTTATTTTTCCCATAGAAGAGATGACAATGTATGTCATGTCCATGGAAGACACCCCTTGGAACGATGGAAATCATCGTTCCATCCTCTTCCTGGGACAACACACCATCGAGGGTTACCAATGGATATCGACCCCGTCGATCATTATCGTTATTTCTACCATTCCTGAGTCTACACACGATGTGCTTTACAAAGGGAACTTAAGAAATATCTCACCCACCATCCCCCTCGACATATCCATAAAATCTGGAATTGTCAAAAATGTGCATATCGGGGCTTCGTGTTCCCCTGATGAAGTTGTCACCTACAAGTCGCTTTTCCAAGAATTTTGTGACGTCTTTTCCTGGAGCTATGAATAAATGCCGAGTATTGACCCTGTCATTGTGATACGTGAGATTAAGACATACCCGGATGCTAAACCCATCTGGAAATGTCTTCATCCAGTCCACCCACGTAAAGCGGCCGCTATCAAGCTTGAAGTTGAGAAACTTCTCAAAGCTGGCTTTATTTACCCTGTGGCTCTAACTGACTAGGTTTCCAATATTGTTCCGATTGACAAGAAACAAAGCACAATCCGTGTGTGCATTGATTATAGGGACATTAACAAATCTTGTCCTAAAGACAACTTTCCTACCCCTTTCATTGACCAGATTGTTGATGATTGTGCTGGAAGTGAAATATTCTCTCTAATGGATGGTTACTCCGGATATAATCAAATCAACATCATTCCCTTGGACCAACACAAGACTTCCTTCATTTGTCCTTGGGGAACATTCTCATATTGGAAACTTCTATTCGGTTTAAAGAATGCCGGTGCAACTTTTCAGTGTGCTATGTCTTACGCCTTCCATGATATCAAGCATATTTTGAAGCCATATCTCAATGACTTACCTACTCATTCCATGCACTGGGTAGATCATCCAATACACCTCCATGCCATTTTCCATTCTGGAGCCTGTGGTGGTCATATGTCTGGGTATGCTACTGCCCAAAAGATCTTGCAGGCATGGTCTTTTTGGCCTTCTTTATTCAATGATTGTATAATTGTCGTCCAAAAATGCCATGTCTGCTAGACCTACAACAACAAAATTTAATCACACCCCGCTCCTCTACACCCTGTGGTGTCTGTTGGTCCTTTTGCGAAATGGGGTATCGATTTCATGACATGTCACCCTCACTCGGCCGGGGGGAATGGTTACATTATTGTAGCCATAGATTACTTTACAAAATGGGCCAAGGCGATGCCAACATTCGACAATACCGGAAGGACCACTGCAACTTTGAAGTCTGAACGGAGGGTACAAGTGTTCTTTTTCTTTCATCACATGTATGACTACTTTTTTAGGGTTTTTATAGGAAAAACCTCAAGCTCAGTCTTCATTCATTCTCGCACTCGAAAATACATGAGAACGTAACCGAGTATATTTTTTCTTGTCTTTTCGTACTTGTCATGGTAACACGAAAATGACAAATCTAAAGGAGTATCCTTTAAGCTCTTTTCATGCTCCATAAAAATGAAAAGATGGTCGAGCGACCTTATTTTTTTCATGCTCGTAAAAGCATTTGAATAAAACGTTCGATGGGAGATAGTTTATCACTTTTTTGGTCCTGTTGAACTATTTTATGAAAAAGGAACTGAGAGAGTCCTCTTTAAGTGTTTTTCAGACTCTCAAAACATGAAAAACCCTCGAGTTTTCTATCCTCGGACTCGTTAAACAAACATCAAAAGACCCGCAATGGGACCGAACCACTCCTTCCTAGGGTTCATTAAACATACTCCGAGGGACCCATCCAAAGGATGAGCTTACATCAACAAGCAAATGTTATTTTCGTCAATCTTGCGTAAAAATAAAGAGGTACTCGCCAGAAATGGTGGGGGAAATTTTGGGAAAGGGATATGTTTTCATATTCATATTAATGTCAGTAAGCGTCGCTCTTGAACATGACACCCCCTATTCGTCATTTGAATCCGGGTTGGGAAATCCATTTGTCTCTCGTTCGACTTGCTACAAGGTCATATCTTGGGTTGTCTTTGAGTCAGTGTTGCCAAGTCCTTGGTCGTGTCATTCATATGTTTAATATAAGTTCACATGAGACCTCTATTGAGTCGGCCATCTGCAGTTGTCCATTCTTACTATGTCGGCCTTCCTTGTGTCCATTTCGACTCATGTTCATACTCTGTTTTATCCTCAAAATCTGTTACTTATTTTGTTTCATTGATGGAGGATATATCAAGGCCCTCCTGTGATGAGTCTTGTTCCGTTGACTCCAACTCATTATCCATAAATAAGACCTAGAAATCATTTAGTACCTTGGAACCTGCATGCCTTAATGGTAGGTCTCTTCACTTTTGACCGGGGTTTCACATCATTGATCCCTGATCAAGAAATTTCGCCAAGTGCTCAACTTCAGTTCATGTATTCACATTCGTGTGGATTGTACTTTGGTACCTTGGGAGTCATTGACATCAATGGTGATTTCCCTCGCACTTGTTAACGGTTTCATCAATGACCGGTAATCAAGTGGTTTCTACCATGCTCGACTTCAGCACATGTAATCACATGGCTAGATTCGTAATTTTAGGTGATAGGATTGAAGACCCTGGGTCTCATATTTTTTATCTAGGTTGCGATAGAGTATGTATGATTTGTATCGGCACATATATCCACTTTGTATGTCATGTGGCTATGTCGTCTTAATTCAAGTCTCTTCGCATATATCCACAGTGTATTCCTGGTGGCTATGCAACATTTTAATGGCATGGATCCACGATGTATAATTGGTGGCCATGAATTATGTTTGTGATTCCATTCATTTTTTATCTGAGTATGGGAATGCCTACCTCGGAACTGGTATTATATTTTGTAGATGCTTGGTTGTTTGTAGCTTTTCAATTAGGTGTACTTTTGGTTTCTGACACACACACATAGTTTACAAAGTACTTCAGCTGTCACAGATTATGGCCTCATACTTTCGGGGGAATTCTGTTACACATGATTTTGGTCACTCTGGTGATATCTCAACAGTGATGTATTTAGGCTCCCAACAAGGACTTTTTGCCTGAGAAAAGTGGCTCTTGTCTTCTTCCAAAAACATACTTTTAAAGTGAGTTCGTAGGCTGCCTATGTATTAGGGTGTGAGAATGCTTGATTCTTGCAGGCTACCCCCACTTGGGGTGAGAAATGTTCACAGGATGCTCCATAGACAGGGTGCAAACCTATTTTTAATCTTGGAAAGGAGAAGAGGTCCCGAAGGTTCTAGAAGGGAATCTTCTAGAAAATGAGTTGGAATTCGCATGGTTGTCATTCTACTGACTTCTCATATTTGGTGGGATCGTCCTCATCCATGTAACCATCTCTCCTTCTCCTATATATTGAAAGGTTTCTCTTGGAAAAGTTTAAGAAATATTGGATGAAGAATTGGTGAAATAATCGTGTGAATAACTCTGCTTGAATAGAAGCTTGAGGACTCCATTTGGCCTACCAAGATGTGTTAGATCTTCTTCATGCGATTGTAGAGAAAGTGTGTGTGTCAAAACCAAGGGTCACTGAAAGGAAGCTTGTGACATCAAGGCGATCAATTTGTAATCTTCTACTTTCATTTAATATGATACAGAGGCATGTCCCTTTCCCATAATATCATTATGATTTTATTGCATAACTCCTTGATCATATGCATAGGTTGACATTGAGTATACTTTGTTATCTTCACTTTGGTTGGTTTGTGTTGTCTTGGACTTGATTGCACAAGAGCACCAGAGAGAAGTGGGATCAACAGAGACCTAAGGAAGCGACTTAAAGGTATGTCTCTTGTCCCTCTCTACAAGTAGGTTCAATGATCACAACTTAGGGAAAGAGTAGTGTCATGTCTTGTTTTGTTCTAGATTCAAGTGGATCTAGGGAGATTTGTTAGTGTCTGCACCTATCGATTTATCCGATAACAAAAGGACATAATGCACCAAATAAAAAAAAAATCCCCAGATGCATTCCTCTCTAAAACACCTTTCCAACGGCTATAATCATGCCTCAATCTGAATTCTGAGTGAAAAATACAACATTTACATGTTGCAACACTTTTTAACTGCTACAAAAATATTTTTTTATCCCTTTCTGAGACATTTTAATAACCAATTCAAAACTCTAGGTTGAAAAATTTCTTCTACTCATCAATACCTTTAAAGTGACTATTCGTTTACTCAATTCTGAGCTCCAAGATGAAAGTTATGGTCCGAAGAAGTTTTGACTATTTTACCTAATTTATTCATGTATGCTACAAGTGTATTATTTCTCTTCCTATGCATTTTTGCATACCCATATCCCAAATCTGGCTCCATGGATATTTCCTATGGTTTACAATATTTCCATATACTACTCCTATGCCCCAACCAAACTTCTAAGCAAGGATTTATGCCTTCTGGAAGTAATCTGGTGCCAGAATTTTACCCTTACTATTTTGGTTGTAACTTTCTCATACGAGCTCTATTTTGAGAACAATTTAGCTCATTGTATAGATCTCACGAGTTATTCTACTTGAGCTTCAAATACACAACATACCTTAATACACTTCACAATTTTGGTTTTCACTGGCTAAAAACGTCATTTAGGGCCTCAAATTTGCCCTGCAAGTTAATGACCTTCAAAAATATTAAACAATACGGAAAAGTTTATATGCAAATTTGATTGTTTTACTGTGTTAACAACCCTTAAATATGAGCTGTTGATCTCAAATCACGTTTAATTTTATTTTTTTATCCATTCTCCATCATCCATCGATGATCGATGATCGATGTTCTCCTTTGGGCACGCACATCATTTTTCCCAAATTGTTAATCCGACCATCGACCATCAGGGCATTCCCTTGATAACCGATTTGCAACACAATGTTAAACTGACCGACCCAACCATCGGTAGTCAAAAATTTTTATTGGTGAATGAAATCCTCATCAATTTGGCCTATGTCTAAATATCGTTCATCCCTGATGACTAATGAAACACCTCTCTATTTTGGCCAACCTGACCATCGGTCATCAACCACGTCTATGCTGACATGACATGACACATGGATGATGACATGGCATGACATGAAATCATGAGATATCAACTAAGTTGGTTGATAGGGCATGACACCTCATCACCCACTTTCCTTCATCAACCATTGGTTGTTTCTCTTGGATGACCCAAACACCTCATTGAATCAACCAATGCCCGACCATCCCATCGGCCACCAATGAATTCTCTTGCTTGATTTGAAACACTTCGCCAAATTGGAAGACACCCAACCATCATCCCATTGGCCATCAGTGATCCCCATTGGTGACCAAAAAAAACTTCATCGAATCCATCCAATGCGCAACAATCACCTCATCGACGATTTTCCTTGGCCAACCTCAACACTTCAAAACTTTTCGATCAAACTTCAATCAATCTAGATTGTCGATCTCCCATTGAAAATTGATCTTGGTCATTGATTTACCAAAACCCATCTAAATTTTTCAATGCCCGACCATCAGTCGTCAACCATTTCTCTTGGAAATTTCCAACACTCAAAAATTTTGACTAAATCCCCGATTAATTTGGACCATCAATCTGATGTATTTACCTAACCACCAAAATGAATATTGGTCATTGATTTACTCATCCTTTCAAACATATGAAACCTTATGTATTTTTTTAAATTTTATCTTGACGTATCGCATCCATCTATCTCAATATCAAAAGTGATCTCGGTCATCGATCCATTGAACTCTGTTCTATGCTTCAATGACCATTAAAACTCAAAATTTGACCATTCCAAGTCAAATTCATCTGTACAAATTTGTGGTTTGGTTCCATTGAACCTATTAAACCATTCTAAGTCATTTAAACTCGAATATTCCTCACTAATTTGGGGAGTTCACTAAAATTTATCTCTATTTTTCCCCAAATTTTCCATAGAGAAGTCTACAACAACAAATTTTCCCAATTCCCAATTGTCTTGGCCCATACAAGCCTGATGTTTGAACCATACTCTATAATACCATAATTTGATGTCCCCAGGTCCATTTGAGGGACATTACAATGTGGAACACTCATAAAAACTAAAATATCTATTGTATAATTAATTCATATAGCTTCCAGCTATGAATTACACATACAAATTTAATTGTTGTTTGTTACTATTATTTTGATGCATCTACATTAAGCTAAAATTATTTCAATGCATCTACATTATGATGAGGGAGATTTTAGGGTTTTGGAAATCCTTTGGAATCCTAATATCCTCTCTTTAGACATTCACCCATCCTCGCATAGGATTCTCATTGCCAAATGCAATATCATAGGATCTTTGGGGTAGGTTTGTATCTCTAATTCCTATGGGCCGCAATATCCAACCATGAAATGGGAATTCCTTGATGCCATTAATATCCTGGGAGAATCCCTATAGAATAACCCCTAGATCATTGGGGGAGATTTTAATATGTTAAATTCTCTCCATGAAAAGAAAGGAGGGGTTCGAAGGCTCGATGTAGAAAATGAAGATTTTAAAAATATGATTGTTAACCTCCATCACATTGATATTCCATCAAGTAATGGAATGTATACATGGAATAACAAGTGGGCGTACCCACAAAATTGTTTTTCATCTAGATAGATTTCTAGTCTCAGAGTCCATGTTCCAATCTTAGCAATCCATCTTAACATATGCATTGTCCTTCACCGGATCAGACCACTAGCCAATCACGCTTAAGTGGGAGAGCACTCTAAGACCCAAACCAAAACCATCCAGATTTGAAACATTTTGGATGGAACATACATATTTTATGAAAATCACTGTGATCTAGTGGAAAGAGAGATCATATTTGTATGAAACCAAGATGTACCAAGTCCAACAGAAATTAAAAAATGTTAAGATCAAAATCAAGAAATGTTATAAGGAAGTATTCAGTAATATATTTGAGAACAAGAAGCACTTAGAGAAGGAAATGGAAGTAACTCAAAGAGAGATAATTCAAAATGACCAATCAAAGGATCTAGCTAAGAAAGAGTGACAATTTAAGGTCGAAATTGAGGAAAGAGACAAACAAGAGGAGATTTTTGGGAAACATAAATCATGTATTCATTGGTTGTGCGAAGGGGACAAGAATACTCAGTTATTTCATATCTCTTTTCTCAAAAGATGAAGTAAAAATGAAATCATGTCCCTAAAATCCTCAACCAGAGAGACTCTAAAGATATAGGAGGATATTGAAAATGAGCTAGTACAACATCTCAACCATCTTCTAAAGGAACCAATGATTGATAGAGAAGAAGTGATTCAATTGATCACCAACATCATCCCAACACTGGTCTCCCCTGAGCATAACCTCAACCTAATATGACCTACATCCTTTGAAGAGGTTGAATAGATGGTGGGAGAGATGTAAAATGGGAAATCTCTAGGTTCACTAGATGGCTTCACCACTGACTTCTTCCAAGCTTGTCGGAGTATTATTGGTAAAGACATTTGGGAAGTGGTGGAAGAGTCCCATATAGTGGGAATAATTATTTAGGCTCTCAATGCCACTTTCCTCGCCTTGATCCCTAAGGATCACGGAGCTAACATGATAGATAAGTTTATACCCATATCTTTTTGCAATGTTATTTATAAAATTATTACCAAAATCATGGCCAACAAATTAAATCCTATCATGAATAAAATTATCTCTCGAGAATAAGGGGGTTTTGTGGAAGTGCATCAGATCTTGTATGGCATCATTCTTGCTCATGAATCCATCCACTCACTCAAAGTGAGAAAGAAGCATGTGATGTTGATCAATATTGACATGTCAAAGGTGGATGGCCTCCTTAATTGGACCTTTCTCTAATGAACATTGGTTGCCTTTTGTTTCTACCTTGATTGGATCATTTGGATCAAGAAACTTGTCTATTTTTCCTTCTTCTCCATCCCAATCAATTGTTATCCTTCCCCAACCTTAAACCCTTCTCATGGTATCCAATAGGGGGATCCTTTATCTCATTTCCTCTATATCATCCTAACATAAGGTTTAGGGAATTTTATCTAGTATGATTTTTCCACTAGTACAATCAAGGGTATTTCCCCCCACCCTCATGTTGACCCTCTATACCACCTTCAATTTGTGGACAGAACCCTCCTTATTGGTCAAACCCTGGTATGATAATATTTTTCCTTTAGGATACCTTAGATATTTTCATGAAATCCTCTAGAGCTCTTATTAATAACTCAAAATCACATATTTTATTTTTTGACACAGTCGTTCTAATCCAATCAAACATTTCAATACTGTCAGTTTCTAGATATAATATTTACCATATAAATATCTAGGAGCTCCTCTACTAGAAAAATTCCTTAGGAATATGTCCTAGAAAAGACTTCTCGCCAAGATAGAAGTTGGACTCACCACTTTCTAACCCTCCTGGGTAGAATCCTTTTAATCAATTTTTGTTTGCACTCAATTCCCATGTACCTTTTCTTTGTGTTGGAATCCCCTTTCAATATCATCAAGAGGATATGAAACTTAGAAAGGTCCTTCCTTTTTGGGGGGTAACCAAGGAAAATAAATGGGCCCTAGTTTCATGGGAGAAGGTGTGCGTACCCAAGGAATTTGGAGGCTTTTGCATCAAGGAATATTTGCTCATGGGGGAATCCTTAGTAGAAAAAAACTAGTGGAGATGGATTAGAAGTCCTGTAGATTTATGGTCGCATGTGTGGAGGGTGAAGTATGTTTAAAACACCACCTCTGCAGAAATGATTCATTTGGAACGTGATCATTCTCGATATTTAAATTGGAATAATGTTTAGAATAATATAGGGTTAGTTCAACAAAGTTTTTTATGGGAAATCCAAAATATGAAATCGACCCTCTTCTCGGAAGATGTATGGTGATATTTAAACTATTGTGGATATTCCAATGGAAAAATCCATCACAACATAGCTTAAACTATTCTAAAATCTTAGATTATGTAATTTATTTCCTTAGATCCCAAATTAGTTATTACTAGCTTATTGCTCAGATTTATGAAAATAACTAAATACGAAAATGAAAGTACAAGAAAAAATATACTCACCATAGACACAATTGAAAACAAGATGTATCCTGGGAAACCCAATACATGGGAAAACCTAGCTAGAAGGTGAGGCCTATGCTCTGATTTTTTTTCTTCAATTATGGAAAGCAAGTACAAATAAAGAGGCACTCACTATGGAGTTGCATTTGACATTGTGGCCTTAATGGCTACTACAAAATCTCTGACCTCCTTTGTTATTCTCTCAAAATACCACTCCTTGGATGCTATGCTAAAATATGGAACAAGAACAATACAAAATAATGGAACCCTTTCTACCCATAGCAGCCTCGTATTTAACACACACTAATAGTTGTCTATGGTTATGTTTAGAATATTCTTGAAATTCCACATGTGGTTAGCCCCATATGTGTGATTAATGGGGGTTGATATGGAATCCATGCATGCCATGGTTTCAATAAAATAGGTCAACTTTCGGGAGTCATAACTTTATCATACAATTTCATATTGAGGTGGTTTTTGCACTGTTGGAAAGGTATCTGAGTGTAGAACACCGTTGTTGCATCCCTTTCATCACCTAAATGAGAAAAATAAGGATTCTTACAAGTCCAGTTGGGTTAGTTGGACAAGACAACAATGAATGCAAGAGTTATAAACATCAATCATAAGAAATAAACAAAGAACTAAACCAATAAAAATAAAAGAAACTAAACTAGAGTTAATAAGGGAAATCGAACAAAAATTAAAAAACATGCATGCCACCAATGGATAAGTTGTATTAGTGGGAAAACACCAAAGAGAAAGGGAGACTTATGGGTCCCCTCTTCCTCCAAGGGAGGGATATTGAACCCCCAATGATTGAGTTATTCTTACAAGTAACAAACTAAAAGGAAATGGTGAAGAAATCCAAATCCCATTCACTCAAGAGGTGATGTGAATGGATAAATGAAATGGTGCTTGTATTCTCTTGAGAAAAGAGGATTCTCCAAGAGAATATAGGCAGCATAACAATACAAATTGATTCCTTGAAAATCTAGTGCACCCATGGCCTCTTTTTATAGCAAAGATTTGATGCATTATTCAACTAGTCTTTAGTGTGAACAAGGGGCTCTTTAGGGCACCCTTAGGTCTTTGACCAGGCCCCCACTCGGATTCAACTCATATTTGGGTGTCAAATCGACTTGAGAGATGAACCAGAAGTGGGTGGAAGGCCGACCAAAATCATAAATGCGTCGTTCTGAGGTGTGCACGGCTTTTTGTGTCCACAATCGTGCATCGGGCACATATTCTCTTTTCTGGAATTATTCGATTGTCGCACGTGCACGTGCTACCTTTGTATCCTTAGCGCGTGCTTATTTTTTAACCAGTTGATCCGGATTATTTTCAGCACGAAATGAGAGCGGAGATATAATAAAGAAATGCACAGAGATATTGCAGATATTCAATAATATAAAAGAAATGTATCATAGATGCAACCATAAACACAGATATACAATAATACACGATTTCTATTAATCAAAGAAATGTACAGAGACTGTAAAAATACAGAGTGAAAGACTCGCTAGAATGGTGGCAGCTTATCTCTGAGAAGAAATGTGACGGCTACTGGCATTTGCAAGAAGATGATTACAATGAGTCTATGAAGGCATTTTTACAATAAACAGGAATTCCCAAACCCTAGACATCCAAAAACCTAACCCTAGGAGATGAAGCACCAAAAGTCATGTGGGGCCCATTTGCGTAAGTGAGTACATCAACTTCCCGGGGTCGTAACTTTTGCATGCGATCTCTGTTTTAGGTGTATGATAGCTCGTTGGAAAGGTATCATTGAGGAGATTCACTTTGGGGGATCAATCATGCCATGGCTATCATTGAGAACCTTGATCTTGAAAAACCTTCATTTAGGCCCTCAAAATGGCCCCGAAAGTTAAAACCTGCTAAAAGTAGTAAATTGCCAAAATTGCTAGAAAGTTGTTTTGAGTCAGTCGGAAAAGGTGGGTGGCCACCGATATCCACTTGGATCAATCCTACCTCCTTAGGAAGCAATGGTCTCCATTGTGTTGAGTTCCCGGGGGAGAGGGGAAATCATTTGCTAGATCTGCATCTTGGTGAGCTGCTTGTATCGTTGGCGACATCATGCTGCTTAGTTTGTGGAAGTCTGTCATGAATCTATTGAAACTGAGGTTGTTCAACAAGTTGAGCTACATGGGAGGAAGGTGTGGAGAAGGAATCTTTGCACTTTGTTGCAACCTTGTCGACCTGCTTTTGTTGGATAGAAGGTGCAGGGGGCGAGGCTGTAGTGGTTGCAGTGTCCTTTTGTTCCCCTTTTGAACAGATTGTGAAGAAGCTAAATTTTGCAGTAAGAGATACTAAATTGCAACACTTTTTAGGTGGAACAATAGTTGGAACTACCTTTGGTATTTTGTAGAGATGACCCCCCAAATTAACAATGACACTACAAGGTTGATACTCATAAACAACATGGCGCTTCCACATATATGGTTGGCCCAAGAGAACATCACAGACATCCAGTTGGGCAACATCACATAATACCTCGTCCTTGAAAAGCTGGATGCCATATGACATTTGAAATTTCTGGCTGACACAGAGATCTTGTCCTTGGCAAAGCCACCCGATGTTGTATGGATGTGGGTGTGGTGTTATCGACAATACCAACTGTTTGACGACCTCTGCTAAAATGAGGTTCTTCTAGCTTCCACTATCAACAATAAAATGCAGCGGGGTCCCCTTCATTCACATCTATGAATGAAAAAGGTGCTCCCCCTCTTCAGGATCTATTGGTTCTTCTGGTGGAATTGTTGCGGTCGTGACAATAGCAGTGGGGTCTACGTCAATGCTCTGTCCTCTACCAATATTTTCATAATCATATTATGAAGAAGGGTTCGGCTCCTTGTCTTTGATCTTAGCCACCAATGACTGTTTTGAGTGACATTCATCGGTGTTGTGCCAGGGGATTTTGTGGAACTCGCACCATTTTCCGGTTTCCTTCTTTGTCTTCCCGTGACCCTTCTTTTCATGTCTCTTGGACTGGTTTTTGGGAAACTGTTTGTTATGATCGTCTTTGTCATACTTTGGTTGTTGTGGATTTTCAAACCCGAACTCCTATTTGTTTTGGTGCTTAAATTTCTGCTCAATTTTAACATCATATCGATAAGCAATACCGAGTGATGACATGTCCAAAAAATCCATTTTAGTCTGGATGTATCTGTGTAGGGCCCTACGGTATTTCAAAACTAAATGTTGCTTGGAATATTTGATACCCAGCTTGATGTGCAAGGTGTGGAAGTTATTGGTGAACTCCAGAATTTCTTGGCCCCTCTCTTGCCGCAGAGTGTTCCATCTTATGTACTGGTCCTCATAGTTGCCAATAGGGTAATATTGTTCCTTTACCGCATCCACAAAAAAATCCCAAGTGGGATCGGCCCCATATATTCTAGACTCTGTGGAAATTTGCTCCCAGCAGGTTTCCCACCAATGTTTGACATGAGGGAGAGATTTAAGGAGTGCGAAGGTGATCTCTTCTTTATTCGAAAAGTTATGAATGGAAAAATACCCTTCTAGTAGATTCAACCACTTGTCTATAGCATCTCCTTCTATTAGACCTTAAAATATAGGAATATCGAAGTTTATTTGTACCTTGAAGGGGGCGGTGACTCCGTTCGAAGAAGATGTGTCACCTATTGGTATCCGCCAAATGATTTGCGTGAAACTATCCATCATCTCGTTCCTATGTTGCGTGAGGGCTTCCTCAATCAACATTTTGAAAGGATCTCCTGTCCCGTCATCTTTCTTTTCTCCTTCCATGGGAGGTCGCTTGGGCATGCGAGAGCTTCTTTCCTCAAGAGAAACAATCTCCAGACCCAACTCTTTGTACTCTAGCCTCGTTGGGGACATGCATTAAGACGACAAGGAGAAGACCACTCTGATACCACTGATCCAGATTATTTTCGGCATGAAATGAGAGCAAAGATATA
>JASDQU010222399.1:2321-13314 GCA_032191745.1 Picea mariana
ATAAATTCACAAATACAAGATGATTCGAAATGAAAAGGTCTCCCTGGTATATATAGGAGATCAGGAGGTACAATTACAACTAATGGACCCAACCCTACATAAATAAAATAAAAATACTAATGTAATATGCCCCAATTAAGGGGTAATGTGCTACTATTTAGGGCTTAACAATTAATGAAAGGGCACTTCGCCCAAGTATATATATGGACGCCCTAAATTGTAATAGAAATATCATATAATTTCATTTGATCATCTCATATATAAAAATTCAACAGTTTGGTTATGTTTAGAGTCTGTTATGGCTTGTGGTTCTTGGAGGATGTGATGACCCAAGAACAACGACTACTGGTTATGTGTGTAGTTTGTGTCTTTGTGTGAAAGAGATCAAGTTGTATGAGTGAATTATGGTACATTCAGTATCTATATTTGTTTTCCTAGATAATTGGTGAATACAATGACATCCCATGTACTTCGAAAGATGGAAGTATATATAGAATAGATTGCTTCCCTAGATAACTGGTGAATACAACGACAGACCATGTATTATAACAGATGGGAGTATGTCAATAGAATGGCTAGCAGTCTAGTCACTACAAGAACAAGATTCATGGTTAGAGGCAATTGTATCTTCAATGAATGAAGTGGTAGCTCGAATGAATGGGTGAGAAAGAGCATAGTCTATGAGAGTTCAGAAGTGGAGCAAGATGTTGATGAAGACCAGACCAGACAATGATTTGAGTACAAAAATATTGTTATGTGATTTCAATATTGTTATTTGTGATATAAGCATTAAGGGAGGGTGTTAGAATTAATTCTTACATTAGATATTAGTCTGGATTTGTTAGATCTAGTTAGTTGTGAGCGATCTTCTCCAACTATCACATTGTATTTATGTGTGTGTGGTTGAGAGATTTCCTTATGAGTTTGTTATGGTCTTGAGGAAAACTTCTTGTATAAATATGTGTTTGATTAATTTATAAAAGACAAAAATTGTTTTGTACATGCTCGTTTATTAAGTCCTCTGACTACCCTTATTTGGTTGGGTCACAAAACTTATAAAATCACACACTTTCAGACTTCTTTTTAGTCAAACCCAAATTCTTCTTCCTCAATACTTGGCCTAGAGGAAACTAGAGGAAAGAGATGGAATACTTGGCCTAGAGGAAAGAGATGGAATTTCTGACAATATTTAAGGATGGAATTTGAGATACACCAAATAGTTTTGAATTTTCTATTTTGTTAGTATGTTGAAAGTTCGTTTGGGTTACTAAGTTCCTTTGAACAGTGTTTTTTAAGAATTTATTTTTTACATGTGAGATTTGTTTGAATTCCTGTAAGTATAAAAACTACGATAAAATTGTTTCAACTCCTAGAAATCTAAAAACTCCTAGAAGTATGAAAATTAGTATATACTATACTCAATACCAATTCCATAACAATGTAGCAAGAGCATTGTATATGATTAAATAATTAGATATTGGAACAAAAGTTTGGTTAGTTTATGAATGGATTGATTTTGAGAATAGAGATCTTTTAGGAAATCAAATTTAATTTATTATTTATTTTTTAAATTTAAATAAAAATTTAAAATGTGGTGTTGAGTGGTAAGAAAAAGAAAATTTACTCATCTTTGATCTATAAATCTTATAAATCTCAAAATAAAGTTATATTTTTCAATAAAACTATTCATTTATGTTTATTTAGTTTCTCTTAAATTTACATTTATTAAAAAATAGTTTTTAAATCAAAACTTGAAAAATTAATTAATTTAGTATCAACCAGTATTAAACTATTATTTAACCTTTCATTATTAAAAAACACAATTTCATCATAACATTTCATTATTGGAAAACACAATTTCATACCAAATTCATTTATGTTTATTTAGTTTCTCTTAAATTTACATTTAAATTCATTTTGTTTCTCTTAAATTTACATTTATTGAAAAATATTTTTTAAATCAAAACTTGAAGAATTAATTAATTTATTATCAACCATTAATCTATTATCTAACTTTTCATTATTAAAAAACACAATTTCATCATAACATTTCATTATTAAAAAACGCAATTTCATCATAACATTTCATTATTGAAAAACACAATTTCATACCAAATTCATTTATATTTATTACGCCGAAAGGCGTATACCTATTGACAATGGGCAGAATTAATCACCTTTTAATCATAAATTTCAATCTTAGGGTTGGCAATTGAAGATGCTGGCATATTCTTCGTCGTCCTCTCTAATCAATGGATGAGATTTTAATAAATTAACTTCCGCTCATTTATAAAGACGTCCGTTTATGTGATTACTTTTTTACATTTACTAAATTAGATTAAAAAATTACTTGCTGACCACCAGATTGCCACGTTCAGTGATTAAGAGATAATCTATTAAGCTGAACACAATTTACTAAATTATTATTATTAGGCGAATACGTATGGCCGCGTGAATATGAAGTGAAGCGTTTACTGTGCGTTTATTTTGTAAATGAAAGCGTTCGAGCACTTGCGGCGAGCCGGGTGCAGTCATTTTTCCCATTCCGGTTGGGAAAAATGGAAAGGTGGAAGCAGGAGTGATGAAAGTATCTGCGCATTCCAATTCACCATGAATTCGAGTGATTGGAGCAACGTCGTGTTACAGAGCAAGTATCGGGMACAAGTTTTAATATCGAGACTGCACGTCGCAAGTGGTAACAATAATTCTACGTACTTGCACCGATTAAGAGCAAGTGCCAACGTTCCTGTTGTATCAGGGAACTCAGACGGCACTAGAGTGAAATGAGACAGAAGAAAAAATTAGGATAAAAAGAATTAGGGTTTGTTTTGTAAATGAAAAAAAAAAAAAGTTAAGGTTTATTTTGTAAATAAAATAAGCAATAAAAAAATTAGTTAAGATTTGTTTGTAAATAAAATATGTATTTCGGCGTTGATCAGCCAGTGCTAGATTAATTTCTCTTAAATCTTCCAGCCGCCTCAGTAGACTTCCACGTCTTTGGTCGTCAAGTCGAAGACAATCCACCGTCTTTTCCAGCGGCCTCACACCTTCTTCCAGCCGCCTCCGAAGACTTCCACGTGGTTGGTCGTCAAGTCAAGACACCACTCTCAAATTCTCTTTGCAATTCTCTCTGCACACTACTCAAATTATCTTCGCTCCCATCACTCTTACATTTTCTCTGCACAAACTCACATTCTCTCTGCTTGGACTGGGAAAATAAGCTCCTCTTGCCGCGGCATCGCCATTCCTATCGTTGGTCGTGACAATCCATCGTAGACTTCCACGTCGTTGGTCGTGACAATCCATCGTATTTTCCAGTGGCCTCAGCATCGATTTTGTTTTTCTCCCCTCATCCTATTTTCCAGCTGCCTCACACCACTCTTAAATTCTTCCAGCCACCTCAGTAGACTTCCACGTCTTTGGTCGTCAAGTCGAAGACAATCCACCGTCTTTTCCAGCGGCCTCACACCTTCTTCCAGCCGCCTCAGAAGACTTCCACGTGGTTGGTCCTCAAGTCAAGACAATCCACCGTATTTTCCAGTGGACTTCGCATTGATTTTGTTTTGTTTTGTTTTTTCTCCTGCCTCACACCACTCTTAAATTCTTCCACCCGCCTCAGTAGACTTCCACGTGGTTGCCTGTCAAATCAAGACAATCCACAGTAGTTTCCAGCGGCCTCACGCCACTCTTAAATTATGTTTGCAATTCTCTCTGCACACTACTCAAATTTTCTCGCTCTTACATTCTCTCTGCACAAACTAATCTCTCGGCTTCGGAGTGGGAAAATGAACTCCTCCTGCCGCGGCATCGTCATCCCTATTGTTATTATTGTTACTATTATTGCGTCTCTTTGGCATCCTCACCTATTGTTACTATTGTTACTATTAATTAAAATATATAAATATATTAAAAGAGTCTAAAATAATAAAAAAATCAAAACAAGTACATCATTATCCATGAATGTTAAGTAAAATAATAGAATATCTAAAATATATTGAAAGGATCAATGAAACTCAATCAATTATCATTTTCATGTTAAAAGAAAAGTCATATTAAAAGAGAGTTCAGGAGTTCGAGTCTAACTTAGATTCCTGGAATCACAGCTTTATCACTCTTATATCATTCACTGTGTAAAGAAGTTTCCGTGAGTTAATTTCTCATTAAAAAAAAAACAATCAATCATCATTCCACCAATAATCAATCATCATCACTCCACCCATAAGCGAAAAAACAATCAATCATCATTCCACCAATAATCAATCATCATCATTCCACCCATAAGCGAATCATCCAATACATATCCGTAAACGAATCATCCATCGGTTTTTCCAGCCGCCTCCGTTGACTTCCATATCGTTGGTAGTCAATTCAAGACAATCCATCGTATTTTCCAGCGGCCTTCGCATAGATATTTTTCTGTTTCTTCATCTTAGTTTCCAGCAGGCTCACACCACTCTTAAATTCTCTCGGCAATTCTCTCTAGACACTCAAATTATCTTCGCTTCCATCACTTTTACATTCCCTCTGCACAATCTCACATTCTCTCGGCGTGGGAGTGGGAAAATGAGCTCCTCTTGCGGCGGCATTTTCATCCCTATCGTTATTTTTATTGGCACGCTAGTAGTATTCTATTGTTTCAGCAACCTGGGCTATCTCACCACAGATGAGGATTATCCATCTTATAAAGACTGCGCTCCTTCTATTTGTGGCAATTCGATCATCCGATATCCCTTCGGAAAATGTGGCCCTGTCATGTTAACCTGGTGCGCCTCTTAGGTTATTGTTCCCAGGGATCCATAAAAGCTTTGGTGTATGAATACATGGAGAATGGTTCCCTTGAAAGATATATCCATGGAGGCCGTCATGACGAGCTGGATTGGAAACAACTATATTCAATCGCACTTGGCACAGCTCGCGGTATTGCATACCTACATGACGAGTGCAGAAATCGCATCTTACATTTTGATATAAAGCCTCACAATGTTCTTCTTGATGCCAACTTCTCATCGAAAGTTGCAGATTTTGGTCTTGCAAAAATAGCAGATAGAGAGGAAAGCCACGTCTCTATTGCTAATAGAGGAACACTAGGTTACTGTGCCCCAGAGATGTGGTCTAGGATGTATGGAGTTGTCACTGATAAATCTGATGTTTATAGCTATGGAATGTTGATCATGGAGATGGTGGAGGCGAGACAGAACATTGATTTTCACAATAAAGAGAGTAGATCAAGTAGATTCGACTATCCAGAGTGGGCTTTCAAGCAAGTGGAGAAAGGTCAGTTTGAGAATTTGAAAAAAAGAAACATATCAGAGGAAGAGCAAGGCTTCGCAAAAAGGTTAAGTTTAGTTGGACTGTGGTGCATACAGTCTTCTTCAATGATTACCACTCCACTATTTCCATTCCCCATTGATCCACTGATAACACCTACACAACATTATTCCTCTGACCCATCTTCTTCAACAACAACTTACTCTTTGGAGGTTGAAACGAACAATCCCAAAAGTGTTCATGGTGCTTAAACCTCCATGTAATGTAATCACTACAGTATATCTATCAATAATGCTACTGCCCTTCACCATAAATAAAAGTATCAAGGTGGTCAATCTCATCATCGAGCATGCTCACGTAATTATTATTTTTTATTCCTCCATGATATACTTTGTATTATTTTTTATTCCTCCATAATATATTTTGTATGATGTGGATTGGTTGCAATATGTATCCTGGACAATGAATTGTAAATATATAATAAATTGTTGTTCCAAAATAGTTAATTAGGAAATATGATATGTGCATGTTTCAAATTCGATTTTCGATTGGTAGCATGTAATGTATTACAATTGATTTTTTTAATTGTAAACATGAACGTAGGTACTAGTTTTTTTAATTTATTTTTATATTTAACATGAAGAACATTTTTATGAGTAAATCTTAAATAAAATATAAAGAAAATCTTTCCTATTTTATTTACAACTTTTTTATGTAGATAATAACTATTTGAAGTCTTTGTACTATGATATTTATAATGTTTGTTGGAATACTGAGAGGGGGTGAATCAATAGTATGCAATTATTAGTATTTTTAATCATAATATATAATCATTAACAATTATGCCTTCATTTAACTTTTCATGAACATATAACCATGAGAAATATCACATCAAATAATCACATGCACAATACACTAGAATTTACGTGGAAAATCAAATGGAAGAAAACCACGAAATTCTTTCTTATATCCCAAAAGAATACATTCATGGGAAGCACCAACTTCCAAATTCTCTAGCACCAACTAGAAGGAGGCTCCAACCCTCTGTTTACAAGATCCAAGGCCCATAGTGATAATAGTGGAGGCCACTCAATGTAAGGTGGACTAGATCCACTATATTATTAAATAAGACCCACTATGGTAGTTAGATATAATAAATGTAAGACGACTTAATATCAAGGTGTTCAATCTCCTCATTGAGCATGCTGGCATAATTATTATTTTTTATTCCTCCATGATATACTTTGTAAAATGTGGATTGGTTGCAATATGTATGATGGAGAATGAATTGTAGACACATAGTAAATTGTTGTCCCGAAATAGTTAATTAGGAAATAGCCAAATATGATATGTGCATGTCCCAAATTCTATTAGTATCATATAATGTATGACAAGTGAATTTCTTCATTGCAAGCATGAATGTAGGTACTAGAATTTCTAATTTACTTTTATATTTAGCATGAAGAACACTTTCATGAGTACATCTTGAATCAAATATAAAGGAAATTTTCCCTATTTTATTTACAACTTTTTATAATGTTTGTTGGAATACTGAGAGGGGGATGAACATTATTAGCACTTTCAATTATAATATATAGTCATTAACAATTATGCCTTCATTTAACTTTTCATGAACATATAACCATGAGAAATATCACATCAAATAATCACATGCACAATACACCAGAATGTGGAAACCCAAATGGGAGAAAACCACGAAATTCTCTTTTATATCTCAAAAGAATACATTCATGGGAAGCACCAACTTCCAAATTATTTAGCACCACCTAGAAGGAGGCTCCAACCTGAAGGATGCTACAACTCCTTGAATTCTCTAGCTACAACTAGAAGGAGGCTCCAACCTCCTATTTACAGGCTCCAACTTGAAAGAATCTCCAAGTAGATCCACTCACATAGACCATATCAAGCATATTCCCAACATCAAGTATCCAAACCATGTAGCAAAATGTATCTCAAGCATGCATCATACCAGGTACCATAAAATATGCCTCATGTATATAGCATCCAAAACCATATATCAAGTGTATGCCTCAAATGTATGTCAATATCACAAAGATGTGCCTCTAACAATGAACCATAACATCCATAAAATAAATTCCAAGAGTATGTATCAAGAATGTATCAATATCACCAAGATATGAACCCTAACCATATGCAACCATGTACCAAAATGCCCTCCAAGACATGCCTTAAGCATGTGCCATATCATCCATGAAACAAGCCTTAACTATACATATGAAAGACATACCTTTACTAATGAAACCTGAAGCATACAATATCGGATTTGTAAAAACCTTGTTGTACCATCAAACCTTGTTGCAACGTGAACCAATCATCCTTCTTCAAATCTAGCTTAGCCTCACTGGATAGATGTTTGATATCACGCGGGGAAATGGTACATGGTACCACCTACTATTGGAAATGGCATGACGAGGAATATCCATCTATGAAGGTTTTGTATGTACTTGAAGTTTTCTTCAACCTCATTTCCCCCTGTCAACTTTGGGCCTCATGACCACACCTATGGGTTTCTTGTAGACTTCTTCAAAGTGTCTTCCCCTGAGGGCCATGCTTAAAGTTACGCCATAAGGGGACCACTTTGGATACTTCTTCAATTATACCCAATGCTTCTAGAGGATTCTAGAATTCCTCTAAAGTTGACGTCAATGACAATCAATTTTCCAACAATCTCCCTCTTTGGAATTGATGGAAACACTCATGCTCCCCCTGTCTACCCTATGACCAATACTCCACTTGTTTGCATGCTTATGTTCTTTTCTCCCTCTTTGACATCAATGGAAAATGGTAACTCCCCATGATGACATGCTTCTGAACTTTCTCTCTTCTAATAGAATTTGTCCATTGGTGCTTTCCTGATGAAGTAAACAATTAACATATAAAAATCATTCATACTAAGATTCCTTTATCGTCTCTTCACAAATGATTTTTCTTCCCTTGTTGTTTCTGCATAAATGTTGTGGAAATCACCATGGAGCATAAACTATTCTAGGTCTATGGAGAATATACTCATATGTCTCTCTAGGAAGAGGTTTAGTGAAGATGTCTGCAATCTGTTTATTTGTCCCAATGTAATCTACCTTGATATTATTTTCTGCAACTTGTTCCCGTATAAAGTGAAACTTGATCGGAATATGTTTTGTTTTTTAATACATTACTGGATTCTTGGAGATACTTATTGCACTTGTATTACCACAGAATATCGAAATGGGATCATCATACTTCACTTGTATATCTTATAGAGTTTGCTTCATCCAAATAATGTGAGTACAACATGTTGTTGTTGCAATATATTCTTCTTATGTTGTAGACAATGATATTGATGATTGTTTCTTACTTAACCAGGATACCAGGCAATCACCCAAGTAGAAGGTTGACCATATCAAGCATATTCCCAACATCAAGTATCCAAACCATGTACCAAAATGTATCTCAAGCATGCATCATACCATGTACTAAAATGTATCTCAAGCATGCATCATACCAGGTACCATAAAATATGCCTCATGTATATAGCATCCAAAACCATATATCAAGTGTATGCCTCAAATGTATGTCAATATCACAAAGATGTGCCTCTAACAATGAACCATAACATCCATAAAATAAATACCAAGATTATGTATCAAGCATGTATCAATATCACCAAGATATGAACCCTAACCATATGCAACCATGTACCAAAACGCCCTCCAAGACATGCCTTAAGCATGTGCCATATCATCCATGAAACAAGCCTTAACTATACATATGAAAGACATACCTTTACTCATGAAACCTGAAGCATACAATCTCGGATCCTGTAAAAACCTTGTTGTACCATCAAACGTTGTTGCAACCTGAACCAAGCATCCTTCTTCAAATCTAACTTAGCCTCATTGGATAGATCTTTGATATCACGCGGGGCCTTGTGTGAAAGACACTAGGCAACCCAAGGGGGTGCCTTGTGGAACACTAGTAGCTTGACCCTTGGGGGTCAACTAAAATAGGGTTTTTTCAGAAAAACCCTTTATCCCTCTGCAATCCCAAAATTTTCACCTTCACTCTCCTTTGCTACCTCAGAATTGTTGTCTCAAATTTACCAATAAATCACTTTCTCACATAGAAGATATTCAAATGAACTTGTGTGTGAATATCCTTATGAGTGACTTCTTCGGGTGTATTTATACTTTTCCTAAGTAACCTATTTCTTTATATTTAGGGCTTCTTGAACTTTCTTGTTACAACCACTTTACCCTTTGACTAAATACTTGTAACTGTTTAGGGGATTCTTAACCATTCTTTGGGGATTCCAAGTTCATAAGGTCATAACTCCTCAACTGTGAGGAACCATGATCCGGATTTATGTAGGAACACAATGAAATACAGAAATACACATAAACGCAGAGATGCAGCAGAAATAAGACTTCATTTCATTAATAACAAATGACTGTAATATGCTTACAGACATAATGGAAATAAACTAGCTAGGGCGCTGGTAGCTTATCTCAGAGAAGAGATGTGGTGGCTACTGGCCTCTGAACTGTGTTACAATGAGGCTCGAAGGCCTATTATTATTGAGAAACAATGTAAAACCCTAAACATCCAAAAACCTAACCCTAGGAGATGAAACGCCAAGACTATGGGCCCCGTTTGGGTAAGTTGGTACATCAACTCTCCGGGGACTTAACTTTGGCATATGATCTCCGTTTGACACGTTCCATACCTCGTTAGAAAGATCTATCCGAGGACTACAACTTTTGGGTAAGCAACATTCATATATTCTTGTTGCTCCCTGTTTTCCCAAAAAATGTTGTTTAGGGCCTCAAAACGGCTCTAGAAGTTCAGGACCCGAAAAACCGCTAAAAATAGTAAACTGTGCGGAAACTGAAAAACTAAAAGAAGCAATGGTGGGGGTCCAAGTGAAATAGGTGGGTGGCCACCAATATCCACCTAGATCATTCCTCCCCCCTTAGGAAGCAATGGTCCCCATTGCATTGAGTTCCTCCATGAGATGAGGAAACTTCTATTGAACTTGGTCCCTGGTGCGCCACTTGCCTTGGTGAAGGAGTTGGCCTACTTTGACAACTTGATATAGAGGTATCCTTTGTTTTCGAGTGTGCTTGATCTGTGTATCCATGATCTGATTAGTTGTAGCTTTTTCTATGCAGTCTGGATTTAACTCTGTTGGTGTGAGTTGTTCTGCCATGTCAGATGTGTCTAGTAGAGGTAGAAAGTAGGGCTGAAGGCGGTCCACATTGAACACTGGGTGCAGACCAAGGAATGGTGGACTACTGAGCTCAAAGGCATTTTCCCCTACAACCTTGGTGAGGGTGTACGACCCATATCAGAGCGGACGAAGCTTGTAGTGGGGTCTAGCGAGGCGCTCCTTTTGCAAATGCAGCCACACTTTGTCGCCCACCTGGAAGTTGTGTGGCACCCGATGTTGATCATGTCACTGTTTGTACTTAGCATTGGCTCTGTCCAAGATGTCATGAACCTATTGGCAGATGTGTTGAATATGCTCAATGAAGTTGTTTGCCTTGTCAACCTCAGACTGGACATGAGCTGACTCTTCCTGAGTAGCCACAAATGGCATGGCTATGTCAATGGGACATAGTGGTTGGAATCCCAAGCCCACTTGAAAGGGGATGTGGTTGGTTGAGCTATGGAGAGTCCAGTTGTAGCTGTGTTGTACATAGGGGAG
>JASDQU010222401.1:6750-17725 GCA_032191745.1 Picea mariana
AATGTCAATGAATCCCAAGGTACACTAGTACAATCCAATGAATGTGAATTAATGAGCTGAAGTCGAACACTTGGCGGAATCTCCCGATAAGGGGTCAATAATGAAAACCCACTGTCGAAAGCGAGGAAACTTGCTATTGAGGCATGCAAGTTCCAATGTACCAATTAGTTTCTAAGTCTAATTCCTCGATAATGAGTTGAAGTCAACAAGAAAAGACTCGTCATAGGAGGGCCTTAATGTATCCCCCATCAATGACACAAAACAAGTAACAAGATTTGAAGTAGATCAGAGTAACAAGTGATTCAGGACTGCCTCAAGGATGGCTGACGCAATAGAAGGCTTAAGGACTATAGAAATGGCCAACGCAATAGAAGGCTTAAGGACTGCAAATATGGCCGATGCAGTAGAAGGCTTTCCGGGTTGAACTTCTCTTTAAACATATTGACGACAAGACAACTGTCTTGGAAACACTGACTCAACAACAAGGATCACAAACCAATTTGTAATCTTATAGGAGTATGACCAAGAGACGAGTGGATTTTCCAACTTAGACACAAGGTGAGTGAAAGGGTGTCATTTTCAAAAGTGAATCTTCCATAGAATACAGGTTTAGATACATTTCTTTCCCAAACTTTTCCCCCACCATTTCTTGCGAGTACCTCTTTATTTTTACGCAAGCTTGAGGAGGATAACATATGATTGTAATGTAAGCTCATCCTTTGGACGATTCCCTCGGAGTATATTTAATGAACCCTAGGAAGGATTGGTTCGGTCCCATTGCGGGTCTTTCGATGTTTATTTAACGAGTCCAAGGATAGAAAACTCGAAGGTTTTTCATGATTATAGAGTCTAGAAAAACACTTAAAAGAGAACTCTCTCAATTCCTTTTTCGTAAAATAGTCTGATGAGATCAAAAAAGAGATAAATTATCACCCAAAAGATGCTTTGTTCAAATACTTTAACGAGCGTGAAAATAGCAAGGTCGCTCGGCAATCTTTTCATGTTTAGAGAGTCTGAAAAGAGCTTAAAGGGAACTCGAATGGGTTCCTTTTTTGTATAACCTTTACGAGTCTGAAAAAGTGATAAAAGTATACTCAATTACATTCTCACATATTTACGAGCATGATAAAGAACAAAGACTAAGCTCGGTAACTTATTCTCATGTATTAATGAGCATGAGAAAGAACAAAGACTAAGCTCGGGATTGTTTTTATTTTTACGCAAGATTTAAAACAAAACAAAACTATGCTTGGGATAGATTTTAATTTTTACACAAGATTAAAAACTAAACAAAAATATGCTTGGAGTTGGTTTCATTTTTACACAAGATTGAACTAGAGGAAACTATGCTTGAGGTAAGTGGTTTCATTTTTACACAAGCTTGGACTTCCCAACGCATAACACAGAGATGGTTGGTACTTAGCCCCCAGCTTAAGAGTTTGAAAATTTTAACTTTAGCATGAAGTCTAGAGGCCGAAGCCAAATGCCCCCCAAGCTTCATTTCATCCAACTGCAAGGGAGAATGAAATGAAGCTTCAAATACTAGATGAAGGACTTGACTCAAATAGAGAGGGGGAAAACTATTTCATTTTTTAATGAGCTTGACATAGAAACAAGAACTATGCTTGTAACCTCTGTTTCATTTTTGAACGAGGTTGCTACAGAGATGCAAAAACTATCCTCATAAGTGGTTTCATTTTTTAACGAGCTTGAAATCAAAAAACCATGCTCAAAGACCTCTATTTCATTTTTTAACGAGGTTGCCTCAGAGACGAAAAATCTATCCTCGTAAGTGGTTTCATTTTTTTAATGAGCTTGAAATAAGAAAACTATGCTCAAAGACCTCTGTTTCATTTTTTAACGAGGTTTCCTCAGAGACGCAAAAACTATCCTCGAAGTCTTCTTGATCATGGATTCCAAGAAGACAATGCTCTGGAAGGAGACCATGTTAAGGGAAAAAACTCGGTCATGGCTTCCAAGAGGTCTTCATTTGACGGAAGAGACACACTCTGGAAGGATGCCATGTCGAGGGTCATGAAAGGAGTAAAGAGAACATACTCTAACAACCCTATCGAAGAGATCACCATGTCAACTACTGGATCTAGGTCATCAGAATTTGAAGCCATGGGTGACAACGCCACATAATTGACCTGTGGCGGGGGCAATACCGTCTGCATATAAGAACCATTCAGGGAGGCAATCCAGACATGGGTCAATGAATGAAATTTGATCAACAGTCACAACCCGTCCATCGTGAGGGAAATATATCACATGAAAAAGAGTAGACATAATAGATTTCATGGCATAGACATAATCATGCCCAAGGAGTAAAGAAAAATCCAAGGGGTCTTGGACTACCATGACATCAATGAAGACAATTTTCCCTCCCAAAGTTACAGGAAACTGAGGAAGGGTCCCTAAAGGTTGACTGGTTCTTCTGTTAAAAGCTAACATATTCTACGTAACTAGTGCAAGTGGAGGATAACCAAAAGCTGGCCAAGCAATAGAGGACAAAATACTAACAGATGCACCTTCATCTATCAGTGTCTGAGGAACGTCTCGACCACAAACCTATACTGTAATCTGAAAAGGAATGTNAAATATATCACATGAAAAAGAGTAGACATAATAGATTTCATGGCATAGACATAATCCCGCCCAAGGAGTAAAGAAAAATCCAAGGGGTCTTGGACTACCATGACATCAATGAAGACAATTTTCCCTCCCAAAGTTACAGGAAACTGAGGAAGGGTCCCTAAAGGTTGACTGGTTCTTCTGTTAAAAGCTAACATATTCTACGTAACTGGTGCAAGTGGAGGATAACCAAAAGCTTGCCAAGCAATAGAGGACAAAATACTAACAGATGCACCTTCATCTATCAGTGTCTGAGGAACGTCTCGACCACAAACCTATACTGTAATCTGGAAAGGAATGTGAAAGGGAAGACGAGGTCCAGTTATCACACCCCAATCAAAACGGATGGCCTCATTACTTGGAGGGGGTCCTATGGGAGAAGGAGGAATACCCCTCAGCACGGGAGATTCTACATCAATGAGAAAAACGTGGGCAGTATCGGTTGTACTCTCTAGCGGGAGAGTAGGATCGACTGATGCAGAGATCAGATCGACCACTTGGGTTTCATTCTCCAAGGGGAGAATGGGGTCGACAGGTGGAAACGAATCGACCAATTGGGTTTCACTCTCTAACGAGAGAGTGGGGTTGACCGAGGATGGGATCGGATCAACCGCTTTAGTTTCACTCTCTGAGGGGAGAGTGGGATTGACCAAAGATGGTATCGGATTAACCACTTTGTCAACTGGTTCAACTAAGGACATGACCAGATTGACGACATGATCAATCGGATTGACCGGTGAAGGGACCAGAGTGATCATTCCATCAACTATTGGAGGATTGAGAGAAATCTTACGGTAAGCAGTTGGAAGTTGAGGTTGTGAAACAATCATGTCTTCGAGTAATTTTGAGGCTTCGTCCATATGAGGAAAAAGGTGAGTGAGATGACTCCCTTTGCATAACATACATGGGAACTTGACTCTACTTTTCTTCTTCCCAACTGTATCATGACTAGTTGATGGGAGGTCATCAGTATGTTGTTTAAAGGTTGATGACATGGGTTGGTCAAGGTGTGTAGACCATACTTCTATAACCTTGGATAGACCAGGGAAATCCTTAAGAATATGGCTACCCTTACAAATCCTGGAAGGGTACTTGGGCTTACAGGTTGTTTGGGTGATCTTGACATCATCAACAGTCCCAACACGATTAACAGTAACTGGTTGTTTTCCAANTTCGTCCATATGAAGAAAAAGGTGAGTGAGATGACTCCCTTTGCATAACATACATGGGAACTTGACTCTACTTTTCTTCTTCCCAACTGTATCATGACTAGTTGACGGGAGGTCATCAGTATGTTGTTTAAAGGCTGATGACATGGGTTGGTCAAGGTGTGTAGACCATACTTCTATAACCTTGGATAGACCAGGGAAATCCTTAATAATATGGCTACCCTTACAAATCCTGGAAGGGTACTTGGGCTTACAGGTTGTTTGGGTGATCTTGACATCATCAACAGTCCCAACACGATTAACAGTAACTGGTTGTTTTCCAACATGTTTGACAGCGGTTGGAAGTTTGGATCCTTGCTTGATTTTCTTCTTCTTATTCTTTCTTTTCTTCTTCTTCTTATTCACCGGGTTACTAGTTTCAAAACTTTCACTCGATGAAGAAGATGAAACAGAAGGTGACCTTGCAAGCGAGGAAGGTGAAGAAGACCTTACTGGTGAAGAAGGTGAAGGATCAACATGAGGTTGATTCTCATGAGGGGAAGTTCTTGTGACTGAAGCCCTAATTGCATTCGGTATTACCTGAGTGGAAAACAACCATACCGGTAATCCAATAGTGAGACCTAGAAGGCTCAAAGTAGTGATGTGAGGAGGACCAATGTTCCCATAAGAAGGAAAAACAAAAGGTTCCCCTGGAGCAGGGGTTCCTTCATTGGTCATTCCGGGAATTGACGCCATTAAACAAATATCCAATCTAGAGTCCTCTAAGGAAAACAAACAGCACATGCTAAAAATCTAGTAAGCAAGCAAGCAAACAAAACCTTCTCACAATGAACGCACTAGTTGGTGATGAAAGCCAACGTCACGAGAACAATGTAAGAAGGGGATGAGATAGAGCGGGTGGAAAAGTTACGTTGACGACCTTCTTAACAGACTTACACCCTGGTGCAAGCTCCCACACATAATCATGGGTATACCCTCCAAGGAGCCCGAGTGAGTTTGGCCAACATCGATTCCAGGTACTGTGAAGACTTACCCCTCCACATTCACCTTGTGTAAAGACCCTAAAGAGATAGGCCACTAGGGTTACCACTGACAACAATAAATCATGGGGAGATAGTTGATAGTCCAATCCACGCGCAAGGGCAGGGTATCTATCCTGAAATCAACTTGAAAGGCTTCCACTCATCATTGTGGGTATACCTCTCAAGCGACCCCCATAATACACATAAAATCTACACCAAGACCAACAAAGCAGGGTGAGTAACTCTGCTAGTCTCAATGTGACCTCGTGATTGACCCTTGTGTTAGAAGGGCTTCCCAAGACAAAATG
The DNA here is from genome assembly GCA_032191745.1 of Picea mariana. Lineage (NCBI taxonomy): Eukaryota > Viridiplantae > Streptophyta > Pinopsida > Pinales > Pinaceae > Picea > Picea mariana. The sequence continues at coordinate 11,884 of JASDQU010222401.1, forward strand.
TAATAAGTGGATTTAACCGCTCCCTAATTCAAGATTCTATGTTTGTTTGCAACTTTGGAAAGTTATCTTTCACACCTATTCCAAAGCCCTACAACTAATCTAATGTAGGTTTGCTACCAAAAAAGATAAAAAATATCTAATCAGTTTTTATAAGCACTTTATTTTATAGCTGTTGTTACTCAAGAGGAAAATGGCGTCGACAATATGGTGTTTTGAATGACTCGAAAATTATGCAAAGATATGAAGATGAAATCTATGCTACGAGAAGGAGAAAACATTTGTCAGTCCCATATGCACGATGTCCCAAAATATATTAAACTCATCAATATCAAGATTCTCAAGAAATGAGAAAAAGGTACTGAACACCAATGCACAATTCATAATTTAAGATCAAAAAATGCCAAGAATCATGCAATTTCACTACTTCAAATGCAAGGATGCCCCCAATCTAATATAAAGAAATAAATTAAAAACCCAAAGTAAAAGTTTTCATTTAAAGCGAACTATTCAAAAGAAATCTCATCTTTCCTTAAACAATTCTAAAGAAAACACATGCTTTGTAATTGAAAGACACTCAAAGCAAGAGACTAATCCTTCAAAACCAAACAAAGAAAAAGTGGCTAAAAGCAACTCAAAGGATGTCAAGTAGACTGTAAGCAGATCAATATAGGCTCCAAAAGCTCAATCCAGCTGATCAAAGCAAAACTGGGCACCAAAAAATGACAAGACCCAAAAAAAATTCACAAACAAGTTAGCAGGTTGGCAGTGTATTACAGTGCGAGAATCAAAGATTCTCGCAGGCTGAACAAAGGTTGACTGTGAGGGGTTCACACTGAACTTAACACCAGGGTGTGAACTCAGGTGTTTCTCGCAGACCACTAAAGAGTACAGTGTGAGAATGCCTGTAAACAAGCAAAAATTTGAAAAAGGACTAAATCTGAGTGAACTTTCAGATCCAGAGAGTCTAGATGGATCTCCCATAGACTCAGAAAACAGAAAACAAGAAATCAAAGGAAGGGAAACTAGACTAATTAGGAAACAATCCGCTCCCCAGCGAAGTCACCAATTTTTCTTATCGGACAAATCGGTAGGTGCGGACACTAACTGATCTCCCTAGATCCACCTAGATCTAGAACAAAACATACCAGAACATGATGCTTTGCTTATGTTTAGATATTGAATTTACTAACTAAAGAGGGATAGGTGACATACCATTTAAATGTTGCTTCCTCTCGCCATCGCCATCCTAGCTCCATTCCAACACTCATACAATGATGAACTTGCAAAATAACACAACCAACCAAAGTGATAGCAATAGCATAAACTTAATATAAACCTACAATAAAACACAACAAGCTTTATAGGAAAGAATCATATTACTGTATCATATTAAATGTGAAAGAGAGATTATAACCATGGCCTTGATGTCATAAGGTCCCTTCCAGCTGTCCTTCATTCCCCACACACTTCCTTCTCCAAGGATTCCGAGAGCATAGATATGATAGCTACTCACAATCTATATTGACAAAGGAAATCTCAAAGCCACTCCAACCAAGCTAATAATTCCAAGCCAACCAAAGCTAACTTTCTCCATGAGAAATCCTCTCCTTTTATAAGTTGAAGAGGATAAGGTTAGGAGGTTAGGATGATCCCACTAAATCATGAAAGCGAGTAAGATCCAAAGCATTCGAATGCCACCTCACCATAGAAGTTTCTCCTTCTAGAAGATTCGAGAAAACGCTTGTTTTTCACATGTGTAGGCATTCTCGCACCCTTCCTATAAAGCAACCTGCGAACATCTCGCACCCTAGCTATGGTGCAACCTGCGAGAATCAGGCATTATCACACCTTGCCTATATAGCAACCTGCAAACTTCCTTTTTGACAGGGTTTTTACAAAGGAAAATACAACTTCTTTTCTCAGGAAAAGTTCTTCTCCCTTCTCTCTTCAGGAACTTAGGCCACTGACCCCTCTGAAGGAAACATATAAGTTTACATCATTAACGGTCATAGGGATGATGAAAATAATGTGTAACACTCCCCAAATTACTGTGTTGGAACATGCTTTCCACTTCTCATTACCTGATGTTCCCAACGAGACAATCTCTCGCTTGTCCAAACTCACCTTTGATGGTAGGGGGATGTATCTGCTAAATACCACCTTAACAAGTTTTGGTGCAAATGCATCAAACATGATATTTCTGATTTAAAATTTTATGCAGATTGTTCTCTTTTACTTTTAGGGGTCGGATCAAACATTGGTTTGAGTCTTTTCCAACGTATCACATTTTTGATTGGTTTCAATTTGTAGAGGAAGTTTTATATGCTTTTGAAATCTATGATTACAATCAATTATGTGAAGAATTTCAGACTTTGCTAATCAATGACGATTCATCTTCAGAAGGATTTTCGACAAGAATCCATCATGTTCTTTGTAAATTTAATCTTGATGACATGTCATTTGTATTAAATCTCCTCTATGTTGCTTGCATCCCTTTCATCCAGTCATATTCAATCACAAATGATGAAGTAGTTACAAATCCTATCACTCAATTGCAAGAAGAATTATGTTCGTAGGATGAGAGGAATTCATCTAAAATTTTTGAAGCAGGTAAGATTCAATGTATCAAAAAAGTTCTTATTGATAATCAACTGGTTTTTCCTCTGAATCATTGTATTTTTAGTCCTCGACCATCGTGGAAGATATTCGATTCTGGGTCAAGGTGAATGTCCTCATTCTTGTAATGCATACTCTAATCAATATTTAAATTCAGTTATTGAAGAACACTTAGGTGACGAAAATCATCTTAGACATTCTAACACTCCTATGAAACTAATTAGAGATGAAGATATGCGATTGGAAGGAGAAACCTTAAACCTTCATCCTCAAATCATACCTTATCAACATGAAAGATCAGATGTTTTTCATGAAAGTTTTGAATTATCTATTATATGGGAGCCAAATATACATGATCATATTATGTTGAAGAATTTATCACCAAACATAGTGAAAGTTTTAAAGAAATCGAAGAGAAATGTCTTGAGAATACCATTGTTAAATATCATAGCTCAAGAGATTCTTTTCATGTGATTATTCCTAATTCCTTTTACTCTTTATATCCTAATCTCTTCTTAGATTCTGATGGACTTGATACTTTACTCATAACATCCTACTCTTTTTCGTCACAATCATATCCTTTCGATATGACAAGATTTGGTGAAATTAATTCCAAACATAACATTTATAAATTTAGATTTGATGCTCTTTCACTTTCATCACTCACATGGGAAAAATACATGTTGCGAGATGATTTTACACAGTTTATTTTTGAAAAAGACAATGCACTATCTCTTATGGAGATCAAACATTCTATGTTTCATATTCGTTCTTTGATTAGCTCGAATTTTAATGTTTATGCTTCACATTTTGAAATGATCAATCTCATCAAATGAAGAATTCAAACCAATAATCTAATTGATGTCACGAATCCTCTTATAATGTGTTCCCCTTTGATATATCCATTTCATCAAAGTCATAATTTCCATCCTAATTTTTATGACAGGATCTTAGAATGGCTTGAAGATTCGTATCTAAAAATTTTTCATAATAAAGATAAAATTGTGCTTACTTTGTTTTTTCCTAAATATCTAGAAAGTAAGTATGACATATTTCCTTTAGATCCTCCATGTGAAGAAATTAATGAACACTTGGAGAATTGTCAAGAGGACGGGGCACTTCAGCCATGGATGATGGTTATGTGAAGTCCCCATAATATTGATAAGTTTTCCAAACTTAATTACACTCTTCCATGCCATTATGACTTATATGATGACAAGATTGCAGAATGGTTGGAGGTTTCATACATCAAGAAACTTCAAAAAAATGGTAAGGTTGTTATTTCTTTGTTTTCAAAAGAATATATAGGAGGTAAGCATAACATATTTCTTTTGTATCTGCAAATACTACATTCTTATGTTATGATTTTCAACTTTTTACACCTTGGAGGATTGAAGTTGTTCTTGTGCATGCACTAGAAATACGATTTTACTTAGCGTTTTCCATATGTATTAGTAGTTTAGAGTAGGTTTAGGAATAATTTTCCTTTAGTTTTAGTTCTCAATGTTTCTCTTTGTAATAATTCAGTTAATGAACACAAGTGGGTGCACCAAGAGAACCGTCATATGATTGTTGTCAGGGAAGTCCACTTTGATCCTTTTCTCTCAGCTTTTCGTTAAACATTTCTTTTCAAAAACACAGTATCATCATGAAAATTTTAAATGAAAAGTAAAGAGATAAGTAAATCTGAACTATCAATTTATCCTTGAACCAAGGTGCCATGAGTAGGACTGCATTCATATTAATGAGGATTTTTGTATTATCTTTAGTCTCTCAAGAGATTTTTCGCGTGATGATTCCAGATCCACCTCTCAGTACATATTTTTTCCGTTTTAGTTTTCTTTTTAATTTTTAATTTTGGTTCTTTTTATTTCGCTCGTTTTCACTGCTTTCTGGTTGAAATTATGTCTGTGTCACCTTTTAGTTCATGAAAGGAAACCAAAATGCCTCATCATGAAGCAGCAATCAAGGTCTTCTCAAAGCATCAATGTTGTAAATTGTTGAAACACAGACTAGCTAAAGAAACTTAATGTTCGAAATAAGTTTTCTCGTTTCACTTTATAATCATGAGCAGACACAACCATCATTAAATCTCTTTACATTGTCCCTTTTTTTAAAGAAAACAACTCAAGTATGCCTTCTTGTCCTCGAAAAATTAGTCTCATCAGAAAACTAATTTTAGATCATAATGAAGGTTATCAAGAAAAATTTGGCAAATATCAATTATTCTGAAAACTAAAATTTTCAGCATCACCCCGCTCTTTTAAAGATCATTAAATTTATGTCAAATTATAAATAATTTCCAGAGAGTTGTGGGAAGTGTCTATAAACCTGCCGAGATACTAAACAAGTCTGTTGGCAGTGGGTAAATGCATGCATGATGCCAAGACAACTTCGTCGGGGTATTAAACAGGCCTGCTGGCAGTGAAGCAATGTCGGGTCCAAGAAAATTATCAGGTATACATTTTGATATTGGTCGTAAGTGCCCTTCATTTTGAATTGAAATTTCTTGGACAGGGTAGAGGCATCAGAGTGGGTTAATTGAAATCCATGCTAAGGCTATGGACGTCTGCTGGCAGTAGTGGCCCTATCAATAGTATCAGAGCCATTAGCTTGAATATCGTTGCTCTCATAATTAAAATTTGTCACTAGATTTCATTTGAACACAAAGACATCTAAAACTAGATTGTATGATGATTGTTGGAATTTGATTTAGATGCTTGATTTCCTTCAACTGTTCTTTAATCTTTAATCATTCTTAATCAGTCCTGACACGAACTCATCGGTGATGTAGAGATAACTTCTTCTCCTAGTAAGTCACCATTGTTGGCATCCCTATGTGGTTTTGCTATTTTTAATGACAAATAACACCTCCTATAGCTGCCATCACCTCATCCTGTAAATATCACTATTCGAGGGTGATTATTGGGTTATAAAAGAATGTTTGATTATTCTTGTTTTATTTTTATCTTGTGTCTTCATGCTTGATTCATGACTGTAAGAATGAATCAAGCATTAAAACTTAATGTCACATTATAACCCTATCCAAATATTGGTTTCTAAAAGGTTCAATGTGCTTACATCTACCTCATGTCTCTTACTTGAATGAATTTTTGAGTTTATTGTATATCAATGAAATACTTATGTTGAGTTGCTCTTGGATTGTAAGATTATCTTTTGGATCCTTTGTAAATATACCAAAAAATGATTGGCATTTGGTTTGTAA
>JASDQU010222407.1:0-12582 GCA_032191745.1 Picea mariana
ATGTATTTGAGTAAAGTTTCTTGAGAAGACAAATCTATTCCCAAAACCAAATCTCTTCTCCTAAATTCTTGAGTAAAGCTTTGCACATTTTGTCCTTTAGCTTGTCTAAAATTTTGCCAATCCATAGTAGCTTTTTGCATATATGCCAATGGGTAAAATTGTCTTTTAATTGCAAAAATAAAATCATTCCAAGAGGTTAAAATTTTACCATGTTTCTTCATGTCCTCCTAAGTTTTGGCTTCCCACCAAATGAGTGATACACTATCCAATCTTAAAGAAGCAAGTTGAATCTTAGTTTCATCATCTTGAATTTTTTGTATCCTACAATACACCTCAATCTGATGAATCCAATTATCTAATTTCTCATCATTTACTTCTCTATTGTACATTGGCAATTCGAATTTAATATCAAGCTTTAACATAGGAATTTGTGAAGGAGTTTTACCATGTCCTTTTGGAGAATTCGGAAGAGGTCTTGAATTGGTAGAAGAAGAAGAAGAAGATGGAGGTGAGGGTGGTGGAGAAGCACCATTCCCTCCATTTCCATTTGGAGTTTTATCACCACTGTCTCCCTTGTGCTTTGAAGGGTTGAAGCCTTCACCTTGAAATCTTGTATTCCTTTCCATCAAGATTTTCATCATTTCTCTCATTTCCATGATAGCCTTTCTGAGATCTTCATCTTCTGCAGGAATATGTTCATGACTCTCTTCATGAGCTATACTTGGTGAATGCCTCCTTGAAACTTGCAGTGATGATATAAGCTTCCTCCTTGAGGGATGCGAACTTGACTCTACAAGTTGACCTTCTCCTCTTGTGAGTTTCAACCTTGTGAACATCAGAAAACAAAACACTTGCAGATAATCAAGTCTTCAAAAACCTATGCTCTGATACCAACTTGATCTAAAAATGAAGAAGACTTGTATTCTTGAAATTATTTGCAAGATTTAATTCATGTGTTAAAATGCAAATGGATCTATTTTGCAACACAACCTTAATATAATTTACTCATTCAAGATGCATATAAACAGCAGCAATAAACAGTGAACAAAAACACATAACACAACAAATGATAAAAGAGTACACCCCTCTCTTGGGCTACATCCCCTGGTCCAGCTTCCAATGGATCTTTTGTATTATTTTCTAAAATTTCTCAAAAATGTTCTTTACAATGCTCAAAATGCCAAATAGACAGCTCCAATGGCTTCAGAACATCCAAAAACCCCTAGTTGGGATTTTTCAGCACCTCATTTGGCCAAAAATTGAAGAAGATAGGATTCCTGGAAGTTCCCCTTCAAACTTGATGTCTCTAGATCGCCAAAATGCACCCTTTTTGGCTCAACCTAACCCCCACACATTTTTATGCGTTAAAACCCAACACCGGGTACAACCGCACAAACGGTGTGAACTGTAGGATGGTTATGTGCGCACCTAGCCCCTAACCGCCAAGCTGAGGTCATGTGGCCCATGTGACCACGTGCAAATGCAATACGGGGCTCCATTCTAAAGGCCAATAGACAATGGACATTTGGTGGGCGTTATAGCTGTTTAAACCACATACAAAACCAAATCATGCATGTGCCAACCGGTGTGATAGAGGGTCATATGGATATGGTCGTGCGACCGGGGGCTAGGGCTAAGCCCTAGCCCGGACCCCCGTGCCAACACACAACAACTCAAACTTAAATTTAAATTAAACCATATATATAATAAGGAATACGACAGGGCAAGTTGGCAACATAGACTTTGCAAAGGCTATACATGTGGGTGGAGGTCACGGGGTCGAATCCGGTGGACTCCAAATAAATTTTATACAAGCAACCGATAACAGGGTGCCACGTGGTAGCCCATGACTGGGCACACGACACTGTACAACCAACCAAATACTGCCACATGTCGCAATATAATTTGTGCACATCTGCCAACTATTCACCACTCATCCCTGTCACGTGTCGTATGGACTGCCATGTCAACATCCATACGGACTATACAGTCATCATCCCTTTTTTTTGCCTGTTTGTCGTTTTGAACAGAACACGATATCTCTCGCTCCCGACGTCCGTTTGAACCCAAATGAGTTGCGTTGGGTTCATAACAACGAGGCCTATGCTCCCATTCGATTTGAAGAGATTCTGAGCACTTTGAATTTTGAGCAAAATTTGATCCCCTGGATCACCTTGGGAAAGCATTTCCGTGGATTTTTTGGGTGGTTTACCAACCATGTGGAAGGGACATGACTATTTAGTTGTGGTATTTTATAGATTCAAAACAATGTTTGTTCTCATGCCTTATAAAAGGACCATTAAGGGACAGGAAGAAACAAACTTGTTCTTTGAATAGGTCTGGGTGCACTTTGGGATACTAAAGAGAATCATCTCAGAAAAATACACCAAATTTCTCAGTTCCTTATGGACTACATTATGGGAGAAGATGGACACTAAGCTCAAGAGGTCTCTAACATTCCATCCATAGACCAATGGGAAAGAATAAGTAGTCAAGAGGACTTTGGTGTAACTTTTGAGGGGTTACAATCAGAAGCATCTAAAGACCTGTGATGAAAATTTGATCTATATACAACACTCTTATAATTATAGATCATTCCACACTTGACTACTGGTAAGTCAACTTTTGGAACTTTCTTTGGATATTTTCCACCTACACCCTTATATGTTGTATGTGGACAATAAGAAGGAGTGAGGGAGGACCTCACAAGAGATTCATTAAAATCATAAAAAAATGTTGATAATATTAGGCAAATCCATTTGCAGGTACAAGAGACGTTGAAAGGCTAGACATGACTAGGAAATAATAGATAGAAAATTTATAGTGGGAGACAAATTATGGTTACAACTAAATAAGGAAAGGATACATGGTCCTCGTAAGAAGATCAAGGCTCTATGGTATGGTCCTTTTGAGGTATTGAAAAATGTGGGAGATAATTCCTACATACTCAGTATACCCACATACATGTGCATTTACTCAGTGGTGAATGTGGAGAATCTCAAACTCTATGAGCCCTCCATGTTGGATCAAAAGGAGGAGCATGTCCTACCTTACATAGAGGATTTAGCACTAGATGCTCAGAAAGAGTTGGCAGGGGACATAGTTTTGTAGAAGAGGTCCAAAACTACAAGACAAGCGAAACATGACCATTGGCAGATTGGGTTGAAAGGACAACTTCTAAGAAAAACAAAATGGTACTCCAGGGAGACAATAGAGGAAAAATTTCCTCACCTCATTCAGTAAAGATTTTGGGGACCAAAATCCTCTCTATTATGGGAGGTATGATCTATATTGGATCATTATATAATTTTTTATCTATCTCAATGCTTTCAGAGTGGAAAATATTGGACGAATCAACTTGTAGGGTCATTTTAGTGGGAGGTCCCATTTTGGAAAATTGGGGTTTAAAACCTTCGAGAGCCATTTTTAGGCATCAAACTATATATTTTAGAGTTCTAGTGTCCCAAATTCATTTCCACACCTTTCGCGGTGATCTACACCCTGATACCTTTCCAACAATGCATACCATGCGTCAATCAAATCTTGTATGCAAAAGTTATGCCCCCCGTAAGTTGACTTATCTTGTTGACCACCATGGTATGAGAGGATGCAATGTCATCCTTTGTTATTGATGCATTTTGGGGCTAGCCATATGAGGATTACAAGAATAATATAGAAGGTCCAAAACCTTATAATAATTTTAGGTTGAGGAAGTCAAAGCCCTAACCCTAGATGGCTATCGGGGTATGTTAAATATCGAACTACTTGGAGGATAAGGGGTTCCATTCTATACTATTGTATTTTGTTCCATAGTAGAGCAGAAAAACTGTGAGTGGGAAATTAGAGAGGATGACAAAGGGGGTTAATAGAGAGTGCTTTCTCTTTTGTACATGCATTATTTCCATACCAGAGAAAAGAGAGCAGAGAAGCCTCACTTTATAGTTGGGTTTTATCCTATAAGGGTTTCCCAAAGAAAATATTTGTGTTATTTTGTGAATGGTGTGTGATTGTATTTTACTATTCTCTATTTTCCGTATTTTATCTATTTCATGCATAAGAAGAAAATCAATAACTAAATATTTTGGAATCTAAAGGAATTTAACCTTCATAGTGTAGATTTCAGTTTTATTATCAGATCTATTGTGATGAACTATTCCAGTGGAATTTTAGCATCCCCTAGATTAACCAAGGAACATTTCTTGCATAAATACACATAAAACAAAAGTTTCTTTTGCTAAACAATTCCTGTAGCTTACCAGCTCTGATTTAAAAAACATTTCAACTAATTTTTGATACCCATAATTAATTGCAACTTAAAAATTCTAAACAAGCATGAATGCAACTGATAAAACATCTATAACAACATATAAAACCATTCTCATATACAAATTAAATGCACTACGATTACATTCATGGAATAACTTAGCAATATAGATAAACACTTATCTTTAAAAGAGATTTTTTACAACCAACTTCTTGGGAAGGAAGTTCCACCCAACCACAGAATTGTTGATCCAAATATCAACAACAAGTAACCCTCGAACTGGGGATAGAAATAAAAAAGAGAAGGGTGCCTCTCATAGTCCCTCAGAACTCTATATCACACAAGCCACTAGTTTTCTCCTACAGCTATCCAAAATTTCCTCCATATCTCTTCCTCTTTACCTTCCCAACCCAAGGAATGTAACCCTTCACTACTCTTAGTCCATCGCGCATCCCATTCATTTATCAGGTTCTTTGTGGCACATGTAGCTATGAATATCTCAGCTGGGAACTCAAGGGAACTCACTGCTAGGAAAAACTACCATCAAAACAACAATAAACACTTGTTGTTACAATGCAACTCACCCAGGAGTTCACTTTTTAGGATTGACAACCTGGTTCTTCAATTTCTAGCTCCAAAAATGCTCCAAAACGCTCCAACATGCTCCAAAATTCATCCAACCTTGTTTTTCCAGCTCCCAATCTTTTCTTCCTTGTTTTTTCTTATTTTTCATGTATAAACTGAATGTCTAAAATTGCATGTTACTACCCATACAAATTTCCTCTTTTTCCCCAAGACAATTGACGGCTTACTCTTCCTAATGTTGATTTTACTCCAACCCCATTCTCTCCAATAACTATGGGATGTGACTCTCACACCCACCTTATGATAGGTATTCAATGTCTGGGCTCTCATATACTTAACCAGAAAATATAAGGTTTCCCAAATGATAATAAAATTAAAAAATGTGGGTTTGACTTAATACCCATAAATTATTTCCTTGTGGATCCCTCTTGTACACTCTCTAGGAATTCTCCCTCTCTTGTGGATTAATCGCCCCCCATCTCTATCCATATTAGAACAACTGGTATTATATTATATTTACTACTTAGGAAACATATTTCACATTTATATTGTTTGACCATAACCACATTTATATCTACATTATGCATTAATTAAGTTGGGGATTATAGTGGGGATGTTACATTCCCCCTCCCCTACAATTGTGCTTCATCCTCAATGCACCACACTATGCCGAAATACATGTATAAATTTACATCACAATACTCAGAAAAATAAAATAAAATTATGCAATCTTTACCCTCCAACAATCGTCCCAACCATAATCTCTCATTCTTCTCAACCCATTGACCCAAGGAATGCACCCCCTTTACTTCCTTCAGTCTATCGGGCTGCACCATTCTTTTATCAAGGATATTAGCATAGGCAACCAAGAGCTTCAGAGATATGGTTCTAGTAACTAGCTGTCCAAAATGGAGTCTTGTATTTTCAACTTCTATTTTCTTCAAAATTAGCAAAAATTTGCAGGTATTCTTCCCATATGTTTTCTTCATGCACTCATGTAGCATATTTAGGACTGTAGTATGTTCATTGAACCTTTACTATACCTATGTATTTTTTCCTGAGCACTTTGAATTTCCAATCTAGGAGTCTAGGATGCGTACTGGTTCCACCCAGAAATCCCCTTTATGCTCCACCTGGATCACAGTCCAATCAATTATGTGGTTAGGGTCAGACACATATTTATTTAATAATGAAACATGAAATACATTATGCACTCTCATGGATGCAGGAAATGCTAGCATGTATGCAATTGACCCTATATTTTCTAATATTTTAGAAGACCCACAATGTCTTACTGCCAACTTCGGGCAACAACCCAATCTTATCAAACTTCTTTTTTCTTTAACTTTTAGGAAAACATGTTCCCCCACTTTGAAATATCTAAAAACTTTGTTCTTGTCTACATATCTCTTTTTCCTATCTTGGGAAGCTTTTAAATTCTGCCCAATCCTTTCTATCTTCTCTTCTATTTCTTTTAACAAATTTGGCCTAAAGATGACTCTATTTGATGGGTTATCCCAACTCACTAGTGTGTTACATTTCCTGCCATACAAAACTTCAAATGGACTCATTTTTAATGAGGCTTGATACCCATTATTATAAGAAAACTCCATTAAATGGCTATAGTCTTCCCATATTGATGGAGGATCCATCACATACATTTTGAGCTTGTCTTAAATTATCCTATTGGTCCTCTCTATTTTTCCATTTGACTCTAGGTGATACGTCATACTAAGATTCATATTTGTCCCAAATCCTTTGAAAAAACCTTTCCAAAATTTGAATGTAAACTTGGAATATGTATATTAAACTATTTCCTTAGGAAATCCATGTAGCATGAAAACTTCCTTCATGTAAATATCTGCAATGTTTGCTTCCTTGTGTGTTGTTTTCACAGGAATAAAATGCATTGACTTAGTCAATTTTTCTACCACCACCATGATGGAATCATGCTGCTTCATTGTTCTTGGAAGATTTTAAATAAAATCTATTGTAACCACTTCCGACTTCCATTCTATAATGGGCAATGGCTGTAGCAATCCCACTAGATTTATATTCTCTATTTTCACCTTTTGGCACTCTAGACATTAGAATATGTAGTTAGCTACTTCTTTCTTCATTCTCAGCCAAAATTATTGGCTCCGCACAACTGTAATGGATTTTTGATATCTTGGGTGCCCATCATATGAAAAATTGTGCATTTCACTCAACACTATATCTTTTAGCTCCATGGAACTTGGCACATGCAACTTGCCATTGTACAAGAGGATTACATCCTCTTTTAATTCATAATATTTAAATTTCTGTTGTGAATTTTCTTGCTGTAAGTTTTCCTTTATTTGAAAATAATGTTGATCTGAATTTACTACTTCATCATTTTTATCCTTTAAATCTATCCTATACATGCTGACGGATAAAATACGCACTTCATGATCTCTTTTGTTGTGTGCTCAACCACTTGATTTTCTTTTCCTTTAATATGTTTAATTTCAAAGTCATACTCACTAAGAAATTCCATCCACCTAGTCTGTCTATCATTTAATGTTGTTTGTCCAAATAAATGTTTCAAACCACAATGGTTTGTTCTTGGCTCAAACCTCTTCCCATGAGATACTGTCTCCACATTTTTAATGCATATACCATTGCTGCTAATTATAGATCATGAGCAACATAATTATTTATCTCATGCTCCTTTAATTTTTGAGACTCATAGCATACCACATGATCTTTTTGACTGAGGACTCCACCGAGCCCTTCCTTGCACACTACATAGTCTTCATCTAGATATGCAATATTTAATATGGGTGCACTTGTCAAAAATTTTTCCAACCACTGGAAACTCTCTTCACATTTTTGAGTCCATTCAAACTTCATTCCCTTCTTTTGCAAAGAAGTTATTGGACATGCAATCGTTGAAAATACTTTTATGAATATTTGGTAATAACCCGCGAGACCCATAAATGACCTAACCTCCATCACATTTCTTGGCATTGGCCATCCTCTAATGGCCTCTATATTCTCGGGATAAACTGCTATCCCATCTACTGAAATTGTATGCCCCAAGTAATGGATCTTCTTTTGATAAAATATGCACTTACTTATCTTGTAATACAACGTATGCTCCCTTAAAATTTTTAGCACCATTCTGAGATGTTCCTCACACTACTCTTCAAACTTAGAGTAGATGCAAATATCATCTATGAAAAGAATTACAAACTTTTCTAGGTACTCCCTGAACACTCCATTCATTAGACACATACAAAAAACTAGGGAATTTGATAGCCCAAATGGCACTACCATGAATTCATAATGACTATACCCTTTTCTAAACATTGTCTTGTTGTCATATTCTTCTTTTATCCTCACTTGATGATAGCTTGATCTCAAGTCAATCTTGGAAAATATTCTTGCACCTTTCAGCTAATCAAATAAATCATCAAACTTTGACAAGGGATATGTATTCTTTATAGTGACCTTATTAAGTTGTCTCAAATCAATACACATCCTTAAGGTTCCATATTTCTTCTTCACAAAAATAACCGAGGATCCCCAAGGTGATACACTTGGGTGTATATATCCCTTCTTCAAAATATCCTCTAGATGCATCTGTAACTCTTTCAGTTCTGGTGTGCCCATTTTGTACGGTGTATTGGACATTGGGGAAACAATTGGCACCAAATCAATAGATAAATCGATGTCCCTCTTTGGTGGAAATCCTGGAATATCCTAAAAAAAAATTCAAAATATTTCAATACTGGATGGTCTTCAAGATTTGCCACTTTATCACTATCTCCCTCTTCCATGTGAGCTGCAAAAATTTGACATGGCTTCTTGAAACTCTTTTTTAGTTGCATGGATGAAATTTCTCTAATAGCTACATTGATCCAGGTGGATATTGGTGGCCACCCACCTATTCCATATTCCAACTGGCTCATCTGGACAATTTCCAGTTCATCAAATTTCTCTATAATGGGGATATTTCTTTGTAATTGTGGGTTCTACACTTACACGGCTGTCATGAAGCCCTACAAACCATCCAAGTGGATATTGGTGGCCACCAACCTATTCCAGCTGGATTATTTTGGAATTTTTCATGTCAGTACATCGTTTTGTACTTCCAAGGTCGTTTTGGAGATCTAAACAATGTCCTTTCAAACGGGCTATCACGTGCCTAAAACAGAGATTGTATGAAAAAGTTACGACCCCAAGTAGTTAATGTACTAACTTACCCAAACAGGGCCCACATGACTTTTGGTGTTTCATCTCCTAGGGTTAGGTTTTTGGATGTCTAGGGTTTTGGCATTCATTTTTATCATAAAAAGGCCTTCTGAGCCTCATTGTAATAATCTTTTGGCGAATGAGCATAGCCATCACATCTCTTCTTAGAGATAAAGCTGCCACCATTCTAGCGAGTCTTGCACTCTGTATTTTTATAGTCTCTTTACAATTCTTTCATAAATAGAAATCAAGTATTGTTGTATTTCTCTATTTCTGGATTTTTTCATGAGTATTTTGATGTAATATCTTTGCTTTCATTTCTTTATGAAAATAATCTGGATCGATGGTATGAGAGGAGGATTCTCTTGATCATTTTTCAATGCATGTCCTCGACGAGGTCGGAGTATATCCAGTTGGGTCTCGAGCTTGTCTCTCTTGAGGACAATCACTCTTACATTCCCAAGAAACCTTCAATGGAGGCATAAAATAAAAATGGAAGAGTAGAATATCCTATTAACCTGTTGCTTGAGAAATCTCTTGCACAACAGAGGGATGAAATGATGGAGAATTTTACACACATCCTTCAATGTCTGCCAATAGTAATAGGCACATCTTCATCAAGCGACCATTTTGGAGGAAACTCTCCCTTCAAGGTACAAGTTAAGTTTGATATTCCCATATTTGAAGTTCAGATAGATGTGGATGCCCTATAAAAATGGTTAAATCTATTAGAAGTTTATTTCTCTATTAAAAATTTTTCTGACAGGGAAAATATCACCTTCACACTCCTCAAGGCTCTCCCCCATGTCAAACATTGGTGGGAAACTTACTGGAGGGAAATTTCCACAGAGGAATATGGAATATATGGGGCCGAGCCCACTTGGGATTTTTTTGTGGATGAGGTATGTTAGCACGACAAGAGTCACCCTAGACTATAGATCAAGTGATCTTGGTAACATACAAAAAATTCAAATTTTAAATTTGAAAGATAAGTTTTATAGTCGTATGGATTTGACCATAAGGACAATCAGATCCATCTACTGTACACATTCCCAACTATATCCTTTAAAAAAAGGGGCCTTAGCAATTTCATATCATAGAATAGGCTTGATAAATGAATGAGGAAAAGGAAAACTGTGATATGAACCTATCAGAGATACTTCCAGCATTTATGACAGTCAACTTATAGTGAAATCTTGTGTATTAACAAATCCTATATCACCAATGTAAAGAACGAAGACCTCACTCAATCATTGCATGAATAAGAACAAAAGTAACTCAATCACTCATTAAACATTAGCACACAAAGTAAAACAAGAATTTAAAAGGAAAATCTGATCTCCATTGATAAAGAATCACAAGTCTAAAAAAATACAGAGAAAGAAAAAAACACATTGATAACTACTCTTAATTTATTTGGGTCTAAAAGCCCCCCTCTTAGCTCATTCTAACCATACTGTACTCTTGTACCATGAAATATATAGAACTATAGGTCATTTCCATCTCACCAATTTGAACTCCAGCCCCTTTCCCAAAATAGAAACAATTATAAACAAACAATGACATGTTTTAACTGATTTCTTGCTTTTTAGGAGGCAAAATTATGAAAAATAGGCTTCAAAATTCCACCTTTAATTATAAAAATATAACATATTTGTTAAATATTAGAACGGTTTTTGTAGATAAGATAGTTCTTAAGAAAAACCTCTCTCGGTTTCTTGAAATTCATCTCTAGCTGATCGAAATGCGTGTTTTAAAAACATGTCTCAAAAAGGAAATCATGAAAACTAAAAAAATAGGGCTCAAAGATTCCTTCGAATCTCCCAATCCATGACACCTGTGTGAAAAATGAAAGAGGTTAATTTTATTGGGTCAGTTATTGAAAATAAAATCTAGGTTTTTAAAATTCATCCTAGTTCACCTGTAAATCCTCTTGGAAGTAAACTGGTCAAAATTACCAGTTCAACAGTCCTAAAACAGAGTTTCTGTAGCACATTCCACAACACATTTTGTAGCACATTTTGTAGAGTCTGCCTCAATTCACAAAAATTGTGCCAATTTTTAGTGCCAAAGGAAAATCAAGTGGCCAAACTCCTTTCCTGACCTCCAGATAAGACAAAAAATCTCATGGAGTACCTGATGAACCTGAGTTTGATGCTGGTAATTTTGAATTTGCACCAGGATGCTTGTAACCTATCAAACATACAACCCTCTTCCTTAACTAGTTCACAACGCCAGTTTGCAACACCAACTCAAATATAGCTTGCACACTTCGAGGAGGCTGTTAGTTGATGGTATGACATAATCCTTCGAGAAATGGTTAAATGCAGGCTCTGAAAACCATAAATCCTCCTTTACATGACCAATCTTATGTGTTAACACGGTCAAGGAACAATACTACCCTATTGATAACTATGGACACCAGCACATGAGATGGACCACACTGCGGTAAGAGAAGAGCCAAACAGTGTCAAAGTTCACAAATACTTTCCATACCTTGCACACCAATATGGGTATCAAAGACTCTGAGCGAAATTTGGTTTTGAAATATCGTGGGGGTTTGCATAGGTACATATAAACCAAAATGGTTTTCCTAAACATCTCATCCTTGGGAGTTGCCTATCGATATGTTGTCAAAATCGAGCAGAAATTTAGGCACTAGAAAAAATGGGAGTTCGGATCTGCATATCTGCAACAACCAAAGCATGGTAAAGGTGACCCTAACCAAGAGCCTCTTGACAACCAGTCCGAGTCACAGGAAAAAAAAGGGTAAAGGAAAGACGAAGAATGGAACTGGGAACTGGTGTGACTTCCAAAAAATCCCCTGGCACAACATTGATGAATGCCACTTGAAACAATCATTGGTGGACGAGGTCAAAGACACGAAGCCAAACCCTGATTCAGAATCTGATCCAGAAAATATTGAAAATAAACAGATCATCGACACAGACCCCACTGCTACTGTCGTGACCACAAAAATTTAACCAAAAGAACCAGTAGATCTTGAAGAGGGGGAGTGCCTCTTCCATTCACATATGTGGGTGAAGGGAACCTTGTTGCATTTCATTGTTGATAATGATAGCCAAAAAAACCTCATCTTATCTAAGGTTGTCAAATAGTTGGGGTTGTCAATGACACCACACCCACAACCATACAACATCAGGTGGCTTCACTAGGGATAGGATCTCCGTGTCAGCTAGCAGTGTCTCTTGTCTTATGGCATCCAACCCTTCAAGGATGAGGTAGTGTGTGATGTTGCCCCTCTTGATGTCTATGATGTTTTTTTGGGCCAACCATGTATGTGGAAACATCAGCTGTCTATTATTCTAGACCCCGTAGTGTCATTATTACTCTAGGAGGTCATATCTATAGGATACTAGAGGTAGTTCTGACTATTGTTCCACCAAAAAAAATTCCACAAGTTAATCTCTCACACTACAAAATTCATCCTCTTCACAGTCTATTCAAAGGATGCACAGAAGACCACTACAACCACTGCAACCTCAACACCTTCT
>JASDQU010222408.1:7045-17780 GCA_032191745.1 Picea mariana
CAGTCTATTGATTGGTAGGAATCTGTGTTGGTTTTCTAGTTTCAATTGAACCGGTGAATATCCTAGTGTGGGATCTCCCATGCATTGCCATGTCTTCTTTGGTAATACATTGACTTTAGATTCTAGACCCAGTATGATATCGTCCATGTTGAAATCCCCGATGTTGTCATTTAGTATGAACTCCCTGATGTTGTTTCTTGTCTTAGCTCCTCCGTGGGTAACTATGTTGATGTTTCATCCTTCATCCCTTGCTTCGGATGAGACCCACTAAACATTCTGGTTGTTCTAGTTCCTCTTTTCCTGGATCTTTACTAAAAATGTCAGACATTCCTATGTATCATGGTCTGATGTGTGACAATACATGCAAGTTGTTGGTGGAAGTAGACATTCTCTTGCATAATGTCTTGGTTGTCGACAATTGTGACATACTACTGGTCCTCTACTTCATCCAAAACCTCCTCTCGCTTGTCATCCACCTATATAGCATGCTCGATCTCCTCTTGGTGCGTTATACTGAGGCACCTGATTGTACTGCGTGGTGTTTTACTAAGGTTGTGTTATGTTGTACTGCGGTTGCGCATTATTATATAGTTGTTGTGCAATATTATACTGTTGTTGCACAATGTTGTATGGAGAGGGAACTTGATTAAATGGTGGTGCGGCTTGCCCAACCATCATTTCTTCCTGCACTCTGTATGCATCTGATGTCCTTTCTCGCATCAACTCCATTGTTCTACAATCTTTGTCGTCGTGGCCCACTAACTTTCAAAAGTTGCAATATGAACTCTTCAGGACTGTCTCGTATTTCTGCATCGTACAGTGATAAGGATCATGACCCAGTTTCTTACATATTTCGCACCATAGTCCTCTTTTTGGTAATGGATTTATCATTCCTACTACCATATACTGCGTGAATGTTGGACATTCATTCTTGTGGTGTCCTTCCGTCCTGCATGTGGTACACCAAACATCTTCTCATTTGTCCTTGCTCTTATTCTAGTTTAGTTGGAACATTAAGTTCTTCAAATCCTCCTTCATTTCTTTGATAGTTGGGTCCATCTGTTGATATTGGTTTTCTTCCAGCTACAGGGCTTCCTACATAGCCTCTTCCTGTGTCTGGAACTTCTGTTGTCGCAATGGGTATTTTAAGTGTGGGAGTAGTGAGTTGACAAACAGGTGTCGATGTTTCATATCGATCATGAGATATTTTAAATTTCCATTCATTCACTTGAATCTTTGATCAATATCCCATACAAACTCTCCTGGTTTATCTCTTATTTCGATCATCTCATTCATGTATTGATCCTCTGAAATCAGCTTCTGGAACTCATTTATTATCAGTTTCTTGATGTCTGCAATTTTTTGGGTTGTCCCTGATGGATTGTTTGTAGCTAAACTCATATACCAATCCAGTGCATGACCCCTTAGTGTAATCGCTAGTTGTTCCAGTTTATTGTCTTCATCTGTGATCTGTTTTTCTTCCCAAATCTCCTCACAGATGAACAAATGATTTTCCGGGTCCTCTGATGCTTCTCCTTTGAATTCCGGTAACCTGATGGTAGGATCRTGTCCTTCCATTCTGAATGTTGAACTACTACCTCCACACGGTGTATATACTTGACTAGTTCTTCTTGAAATGGCTCCTCCAGTTRTTGTTCCTTATATAGATGTACTTCCTATTATCTAACTGCTTCTAAACTTCGATTTTCTAAATGGTGGTGTTCTCTTTGGTGTATTGGTCACACATGKGTTTATGGGTTCCATAATGACATTAATATGGATAGGATTGTTGCCTTCTCTCCTCGCTCCTAGACCTCTCATCTTCCTCTCATATGTTGTGTGCATGATTTCCTCAATCTTCTCCATGGCCTAGAGTTCCTCTACCTCTTCCTCATCACTCGCCAATCCTTCCCTCRCGGCTACGTCTCTCTTCTTGGCATTAACCTTGTATTGGTAAGGTACTCTGCTAAGCATATTTCTAGCTATCTCCATGATCAGCTTGATYTAGTCATCATCCATAATAATCGATTCCAAGGGTTCCTCCTTATTTCCCTTATCCTTTCCTCCTTCCATTTCTCCTATTTATTTTAGTGTTTCCCCCCTTCCCCCATGCACATAGGGAAGTTTAGTTGTTTGACTCCATTTTCATGACACCTTTTTTATATAGCAGTATCTTAATAGAAGTATACAACGATCGAATGTACCTTCCCCGAGGGCCGCATAGAAACTCTTGCTTCATTGCGCTATATGAATTCCCTGTGTCGACTGCAAACTCTGTGATAAAACCTGCCACAATAATATCAAGCCTAAAATATACTGCGCGAGTGAATTTGTTGTTCACTTGTTGTAACTTGTCAATCTGTACTTGGGTGCACTCTAACTGTTGGATCCAGTTCATTGTGTGGTTATCCTTCAACCTTAGTATCCACTCTTGCAATAGATGTGGAAAATCGTAGAAAAATATTTCATGCAGATCAGTAAACACGTATTTCTATAGATATTTGTGGGGTGTTATTCTAGGGTTTCTTTTATCTTTCTATGCAAACTCTAGATCTTTGGTTATTAGCCAAGTTTTGATCTCTACTTTTGTGGGATTCCATGGTCTCAACATCCCATTCTAATGGCTCATTTATTTCTTATTTTCTTCACTCTTCTCTTGTTCAACCTATCTCATCTAATCAATCCTCTCCTATTCCTACCAACAACAACATAACCATTTGTTGGCTTACTTCTTCTTCTATTTTGTCTGAGTTTATTAACCCAGGGTTCATGTCTGTTCGGGTTTCCAATAAATCCTCTAAAAATATCATCCCTCCTGGTAAACCAAAAGGAAACACAACACACAATATGCGTTGTGCAATCTCACCCGAGATAGCATTAATGGGTGGCTGTAAGACTCATGTATTTACAGCCTAGGATTGAGTGTGAAATATGAGAACTGTATATTGAACCACTATTATAACTTGTAACCACAATATAATGTCATTTGCAAATAAGAAGGTAATATAGAAACTCATTCATTAAGCATAACAATAAATATTGAAGACAACAAAGATATGCATGCATTCATCACATAACACAGATGTTACCATGGTTCACCCCTCCTAGGATACACCCACAAATATTTGGCTCTCATCTCTTTTATTATAGTCATTCTATCACTACAGCGTCGCGTGCTTACAACTGTTCCCCATCGGGTAAGATATATATGAGGCATACTAGATCACACCAGGCTCCTTATTTTGTGATCTAACCCTCAAGATATTCCCTCCTTCGCCCTCTCTAGCTCAACATCTTACAAAGATAGATCATACAACAAAATATTACATATCGCATCAACTCATAGATAACTAGTTAAACTCGATAATACTCTGAACCAAATGATACCTAAGTATAAATATGAACCCCTTATGATACCTAAGTATCTATATTTTTACATTTCTGGCTCTCCAGCATTTATAATACATTACCAAAACCCTAAGCCTATTGTCGTTAAGTCTTCCCTACATGTGCGCATGTTTTTCTTCCTTCTAGCTATCTCTTTCCTCGTGCATGCTTTATTTCCCAAAATTGCCTTGCTTTTCCTCTTTTGCCTGCCTCCAACAACACATATATGCTCTCCAACAGCTTACTCATGCTCCTCAACCATACAATATGAATGCTACTTAATCATGTATAAACAACCAGTATACTATGGAAACCATATCAGTATTGAAACATAAGAGTGTTTCTCACTCTATCAACCAACCAACATAAACCATATCATGACAGTCATACCAAGAATGCCTTAAGAATTCACCAGACCATAAGCACAAGTATCAATCAAAACAATCATATAACCATACCAGAGCTTCTATGGCATATCTGAGCCCATAGAATGCAGATCTAGAACTTTCTTTAGACTTCAGGAACCTGGCACCTGCTCACACTCAAGTCTCCATGACTTTATCCAACTATACACACTCTAATCTCCTTCATCCCACATGTATAGGCACCTTGCCTCACTATAGTCCATGTGTGTACGTGCTCTAGCTCACTACAACCCACATGCTCCTTCAGAAACTAGGGTTTCTAAACTTCTAAAACCTTTGCCATCAAGATATCAAACTTACAAAAAATTTGATGTGTCTATGAGAACTTTCAATCACTCTCTTACTCAGAATAGATCTTCAATATATGCTCAAGAGAGATACATTTGCAAGTGACCCTTGCTCTCTATTTATACTCTCCAAGTAGCTTCGTTTAGAAGGATCCACTTAGCCACTTTTTCCAGATATCCCTTTTATCCACATAACCATTTTGTCGACATGACCACCTTTATCCAACTTTGTCCACATGGCCACTTTTCCATTTGACCCACTTTCCTTATTTTTAGGATTAATCTATTTATAACCACTATCCATAATTAGAAATTTTTGCATTAACTTTATTATTTAAATAATCCTCTTTGAGTTTTTACTATTTAAATAATTTCTTCTTTGTAAGCACTTTTAATTCTTTGACCTTTTGGGGCTTCTAGCCAACACATGAGGGTCCTCCAACTTCGTAAGGCCATAACTCTCAAACCGTGAGAAGTTATGTGACGTTCCACATATCAACAGAAATGGAAGGACAAGCACTATCCATCTAGGATAGTTTGACTGAAAAATTCACTGATATTCATTTCATTATTCCATAATTAATCATGGGTTGTCTAACCATACTTATAGGATAACTCAACCTTAAAGCATCTTCCTGTGAGGGATTTCACCATAAGGGGACCACTTTGGAGTTCATCCATTTGTTCTTCCTATCAACCATGACAAGACAATAATGAGTCATATTTACATTAATCCAACTAGAATAACCCATGACAACACATCATTATGCCATTGTCCCTTTGTCATTGATTCCATGCATGAACACATGATCCAATGATCAATACATTAATGAATCAATCTATCTATTCATCATATATCAATTACAACACATTGATCCATCTTCATCTATGCAGAAATCCATATATGCATAATATATCAATGGAAACACATTGATCCATATTCATTTATGCATGACATCATCTATGCATGATTTATCAATGACTTCACTTGACATCAATTCATTTACAACAATGAAAATACATACTACATCAATATACTAGGACAAGAAATTGTTCCTTTGACATCAATCTTTTAACATCAATGACAACATGATCCAACAATCTCCCCCTTTGACATTGATGGCAATGCCAACATTGATGTCAACACCAATCATTGATGGAAACATGTAGACATGGAATTTATCTTCATCAATAGTCATATCAATCACATCAATGTGACTATATCTCCCCCTTTGACATCAATGGAAAAGGGTATTTCTGTCCTTAGGACTTCTTTCCCT
The DNA here is from genome assembly GCA_032191745.1 of Picea mariana. Taxonomy (NCBI): domain Eukaryota; kingdom Viridiplantae; phylum Streptophyta; class Pinopsida; order Pinales; family Pinaceae; genus Picea; species Picea mariana. Next base: position 12,425 of record JASDQU010222408.1, read on the forward strand.
GCCTGAACTCTCCTTAGGGCTTCTCCCCCTGGCTAAGTGCCTTTGTTCTTCCTCTGAATAATCTCTCCCCTTTTGAACAAGGGATATCACTCTGATGTAATTCTAAATATATATTTCTCATGCTCCCATTGTGACCATTTCTCCCCTTGGAACCATGCCTTTGTGCTCTTTCTCCAAGTATTTACCTTTGCATATGATGAATATCTCCTCCTGGAATCATGGGAAGAATAATGAATCCCCTTATAGGTATGTCTCCCCCTTTCTTCTCTACAATGTGGACAATATGATACCACTGCAAAATGCTTCTACTGCAAATGCTACTGCTCAACCTTAAGATATATCAATTTCTCAATAATGATATGCTCCTCCTATGACGATCCTTGGACCTGTCCACGCATCAAACTCGTGCCATAAAATGCATCATGAAGAAAAAGATATGTCAACAATGAATAGAGAATCATGAACAAAACATCAACCAAGTACATCATGTTCCATGTTTTGTGCCAACCATGCACAACACCCATGTTCATCAACCATGTACATCAATACTATACAATATACCATAAGATATCATCAATGGAGTGTATCAACCATATTCCAATAACATGTACTAACTGTGTACCAACCATATGCCTCTACCAACCTGCCAACCATCTGTCTCAAACAAGTGTCATATCACTCATGATATGTTTCTACCATGAACCAAGTGCCACAACCATGTATCTCAACCATCAAGTATCATAACAATTGTCTCAACTATATCAACCCATATATCAACAAGAGCACCAAACATGTATCACCACTTGTACCAAGCAAGTGCATCAACCATGCACCAAACCTCAACAAGATGTGATATTATATATGTATGCCATATCAACCATAAACCATGTGCCAATCATACTTCTAGTAGGTGCTTCTAACAATGCACCAAAAGTGTATCAATCATGCATCAACTATAGATCAATCTATAACTCATCAATGATGTACAATATAACCACCTCATCAACTCATCAACTACATATCCCAATATGTAGCTCAACCAAATGCTAAATGTGTGAAACAATATATCCAACAAATATGCCTCTAATGATACATCATAAGATATATCACTGGAACTCAAATATGTACAAGCCATGTTCCCCAACAGATCTTCCTTAACCACCATTCACTACAACAAATAATAAGCATCCAAAAATACATGTACTAGAAGTGTGCCTCAATAGATCAATGACATCTCTATCTATCATCATCATGATATATCACATAACCAAAGTTTCATAACTTCAGTGTCACAACCAACATTGTTCCTTAACAAAAAAAGCCTCAATCCATACTCTAGAGTTAGTATAATGCAACAAGGATATACTTTCAACAATCAACTTTATGTCATCACCATACATACATCAATTATGTATGCCAACAAGTAATCATGAAAACCTACAACAAACCATGTCAGACCCTGTAAAAAAACATGTCAGACCCTGCAACAAACCATGTCAGACCCTGCAACATAGAGTTATACCATCACACCAAGAWGCAACTTATTTTCATAACCTACTTTCCAAGGATTTTACCACATGTACGCGGCCTTGTATATAGACAACTCGCGTATGTATGTGCCCTATTTATAGGTGATMTCTCATATGTACATGAATGTTACCAATGTAACCAACGTACTCTTCARAATAAGTAAATATTGAGATTTCCTTATGGATTCCATTCTGCTTTGATTGTTTAGTATTCTTCGCCCACTTTTGAAGGTGTCCCAGCTTATCAGAACTTGAGCTCTGAGCTTCCATCTTTCCAACCTTGTCTTCTCTTCTAGGCTCATGTGTTATTCTAGTCATACTATATGAAACACTYCTCATGGATTGTCTCTTGTGTTCCAACAATCCTTGGATTTGTGTCCAAATCCACTACAGTTGTAGCATCTCATGGTGTGACAATGAGCAACAATGTGTCCTACTTGATTAAATCTTCAACACCTTAGGGTGTTATGAAATCTTTCATTATCTGTCCTTGCATAATATATGAATTCCAAAGATTTGTGACGATATTAATTACATGAGTAACAGTGACCATGAAAAACATTTTCATACCTTTTCTTTGGTGTCCATATTGAATGTGTCTCTCTTCTGAATTTTCTTTGAGGTGTAAATATGGATTCTTGATGTCTTCCTTGCTTTTTTCTTTTGAAAATTTCCTTCCCTTGTGTATATGGTTGACTTGCAACATTATTTCCATCTTTTGGGAATGATGGACTTACCTCAAGCTTCTTTGAGGTGCTTACTTCAACATGTGTAGCTTCTTTGTTGTATCCAATACCCGATTTATCATTTGGTTATATTTGACTATCCAAGATTTCATTCAAGATTGTTTAGTTATTCAAGAATTTGTTTGACTTCTCTACTTTCTTTCTAAGATCAACAACTTCAACTTCCAACTTATGACATGACTCTTCCTTTTCATCTACTTGATTCTTTAATAGTTCCTCTATCCTTTTGGCTTCTTCAATTTGGGTCTTGAGTACATATTAAATTCAAGAATTTTTCTAATCTCATCATCTACCTTCTTATTTTCTTCTATTTCATTCTTTATTATTTTGATCTCTTCTTCTTTTTCTTCTGATTGAGTCATTTTACTTTCTTCTTTTTCTTTGAGCATTTCCTTTAGTTTCAACATATGTTTTTGATTTGTTTCAAGAAACCTTTTAGTGTTCTCAGAAAGATAGCTATATTCTATATAATTATGGTCATATTTGTATTCATATAGACCCCAATCAACTTTATTTTTAATCTTTGAAAGTTATTCTTCTACTTCTTCCATGGGATAATTGTCATCCGATTCTACACTAAATATTTCTAGATCTTCTTCACTTGTAGAGAAAAATTCAACTTCATCACATTTATAATTATTGCAATCAGAGGATTTTGAATATTCTTTACCTTCATTGTTGTTGATGGAGCTATCTTTAGTGTCTTCCTTTTTTCCTTGGTATGTCTTCTCTAGATTTAGCCATAGATCCTTGGTGGATGTGCATTATCCCATGCTTTCTTTGATAGAACTTGAGAATCCATTGAAAATGGTATTGAGAGCCAATGCATCATTATTCTTTTCTTCCTTTTGAGATGAAAACTTTGACATGTTCTTCAAGGAGCTGATCCACCAATAGTTGCTTTCCAAACACCTCCTCCTTTTTCTTTAAAATAATATTTCATTTCTATTCTCCATGTTGAATAATTTTCATCATCAAGGATTGGAAATTCATCATCCATTTGTGTGTCCATGGATCTCCTCCAAGATGGTTAAGGCTCTATAGTGAAGGTCAAGTCTGATACGAATTGTTGGACACATTAACCACACTGAGAGAGGGGGTGAATCAGTGTAGGGCTCTGCTTGTACTTCCCTTCACAAAAATGCCTTAGTTAGAAATCACCATTTACTCATCACTTATTACTGTCATTTATAACCATTTGTATGTGAACAGATAACAACAAAATATATCATCAATAAGACATCACCACAAAGAACACAAGATGTATGCACAATTTTCTTTTTATTATGGACTACAACCCTTGGGTTTATCAACAACAATTGAATAGAGTATCAACTCCACAAGAGCACCAACTCTGCAATGAAATAATTAGCTTACAAAAATCATCACCAACTGAGAATAGGATTCAATCCTCAACAGATACCAATATGTCAACAGGTACGTGACCTATTAGTAGTGCAGCATGTGTATGTACATACCCTACTAGTAGTACAACCCGCATATGTATGCGACCTATCTGTACTGCAGCCTGTGTATGCCGTCTAAACAACTAGGGTTTTCTCTCTTTGAAAAACACAGATCCTCTACAACCTACATTCATGTCCACTTCTTCCTTTCACTATCCAATCTGTACCATAACCAAACACAACACATCTATGCTCTCCAAAAACTTACTCATGTTCCTCAACCATAAAATATGAATGCTACTTAATCATGTATAAGAAACCAATATACTATGGAAACCATATCAGTACCGAAACATAAGAGTGTTTATCACTCTATCAATAAACCAACATTAAACATATTACGACAACCATACCAAGAAATCCTTAAGAATTCACCATACCATAAGCACAAGTATCCATCAAAACAATCATGTAACCATACCAGAATTTCTATGGCAGATATGAGCCCATCGAATGCATATCTGAACTTGCTTCAGACTTCAGAAACCTGGAACCATCTCACACTCAAGTATCCATGCCTTTCTCCAACTGTATGCGCTATGATCTCCTTCATCTTGTGGGTGTACGCGCCCTACCTCACTATAGTCCGTGTATGTACACACTCTAGCTCACTGCAGCCCACGTGCTCCTTCAAAAACTAGGGTTTCTGAACTTCCGAAACTTTCACCATCAAGATCTCAAACTTATGAAAACTTTGATGCGTCCATGAGAACTTGCAATCACTCTCTTACTCATAATAGATCTTCAATATATTCTCAAGAGAGATACATTTACAAGAGACCCTCACTCTCTATTTATACTCTCCAAGTAGCTTCCTTTAGAAGGATCCACTTAGCCACTTTGTCCACATATCCACTTTATCCACATAACCATTTTGTCCACATGGCCATCTTTATCCAACTTTGTTCACTTAGCCACTTTGTTCACATGGCCACTTGTCCATTTAACCCACTTTCCTTATTTTTAGGGTTAATCCATTTATAACCACTTTCCATAATTAGAGAGTTGTCCATTAACTTTATTATTTAAATAATCCTCTTTGACTTTTTACCATATAAATAATTTCTTCTTTGTAAGCACTTTGACTTCTTTGACCTTTTGGGGCTTCTAGCCAACACATGAGGGTCCTCCAACTTCATAAGGCCATAACTCTCAAACCGTGAAGAGTTATGTGACGTTCCACATACAACCGGAAATTTCATGACAAGAAATATCCATCTAGGATAGTTTCACTAAAAAATTCATCGATATTCATCTCATTATTCCATAATTAAGAATGGGTTTTCTAACCATACTTATAGGATAAATCAACCGCAAAGTGTCTTCCCATGAGGGCTTTCACCATAAGGGGACCATTTTGGAGTTCATCCATTTGTTCTTCCTGTCAACCATGACAAGAAAATAATGAGTCATCTTTACATTAGTCTAACTGGAATAACCCATGACAACACATCACTATGACATTGTCCCTTTGTCATTGATTCCATGCATGACCACATGATCCAACGATCAATACATTAATGCATAAATCTATCTATGCATCATATATCAATGACTGTTGGAAATACTAGAACAACTGAGAGGGGGGGGTGAATCAGTTGTTTATAAGCTTAAA
>JASDQU010222413.1:0-15048 GCA_032191745.1 Picea mariana
ACACTGGTGTACTGTGCATGTGTGTGATTTTTTATTTATTACTGCTCATTATTGGATAATAATTCTACATTGATATAACATTTGAAGAAAAAGGATTATAATTACGTTATTACTGATTCACCCCCCTTCTCAGTAATCCAACACATTATTGTTCTTGGTTGGGACACGAGGAAGAATTGTTAGGGGAAGGCGACATTGTTTTGATGGTTGTAGTAATTGTTGGTGTATTCTAGCCATGAATTGGTGTCTACATTCCTGATATGCATTGCCATGTGCTAAACTTTGTTCACTGTTTCAATTCCTGAGAGTCCCAGCATGGAGATTCTTAACTAGATGCACTGGAGCCCTGGAAAGAAGTGGACATCTTGAGGGACTACATGGCAGTGAATGGGGTTCATTGTCTTTGGGTGGTGTTGGATAGAAAGAAGAGAGTTGGTGTAATTTGGATTTTTTTGCATTGAAAAACTTGTGAGAGCTTGAGTGTTGACTAGTTTGGGAAGTTGAGTGTTGCTTTCGAACCCATCCTTATGGATTCATAGCCCTGCCTCGAGGTGAACTATTTTTGAGACTTGGAACAATAATATATAAGTTTGGGTGGAATGTCCTTGGTCTACATCGAGTTGGTTATTGGGTTTTTTTAAGATAAGTGCTCTTTGTCATCTTTTCCTTTGCTTGCATATTTATTTCCGTTGTGTATTATTTATTATCTTTGAGATTCGTATTTATAATGTGCATGCTTGCTGGTCATTGTTGTGCATGGCATGTTTAAGAATTCATTTTAATTCTAGCATGAATCTCAATTATTGCATGAGTTTTTATGGTGTTTCTTTCATGCTTATTTATTAATTAATCATCATCAGAATTCAAAATCCGTTCTTGAAGTGAATTTTTGAAGTAGTGTGGTCTGACCTTGGTGGATGGGTATGTTACATCTCTCCTTATTAACTCAAATATTCTTGAGTATATTTCATCTCTTTCTCTCCTATTCTCTCTTAGGTCCATCCCATTCCTCACCTCATCTCAAAAAAAAAAAATGGATCCTCTTCACTGAATCCATCTCCTCTCTCATTTCCCCCCATATTTGCACCCCCCCCCAAGTTCTAGGGGATTTTAATCTACCATTCTGTTGGGATCCATATGCATCATCCCTTTCTCCATGAACATCATCTTTATCCATATTGTAATCTCTTCCAACGTCGTTTTCTTGTACCCTTTGTGAACTTTCTGTTATCCTTGTTGAAGGAATTAGTGTACACCACATAAAATTCAATAATATAGCCCTCCTATACTGTAGAAAAATAGAAATCAATGGCCTAATTACACTTATTTTCCAACACCCTCAATCTATCAAGTGTGTCTTGATCCCAAACCACTAGTTCTAAAGGCCATAGAGAAGAATTAGTAGTAGTTTTCCTTTCAATCCATTCATAAAAAAAAACAAGGGAATTCAACAAAGTACGTCTCATGCATATCAGTATAAAGATATTTATCTTTCCATATCTTCAAATTGACTCTCAAACCATGAGTTTATCGTAGGAAAAAATCATGCTCATTTTCAATTAGCTTGTCCTAAATTTCCACATGCGATGGATACCACCTGATTTATTTCCTTCATCCTCCAATACAAGACTTTTGGGTCCTGAAAACATAACCATTTGTTGGTGTCATTTCACTCTTTCCCACATACTTCCTAACACTAGGGATTTTATACCCAAGGTTCATTCAGAGTCGACCAAAAAAAACCTCAAAGAATCAACATATCAATCTTCATACAAGTCTGAAGAAGGTCTCACCCAAAACACAATGAGGATCACAAAGACCATCTGTTCTTGTTATGGGGATGAAGGATTAAATACACAAGTATCCCTTCAGGGTAGCATTCATGCACTCCATTAACATCAAATTACTATTGATCAATAAGTAAAACAATACACACACATATCCAAGTAACACAGAAGTGACAAGCGATAGATAACTTTGTTTGTGTGCATGCACGAGATAACTTTGTTTTTGTGCATGTACGAGATAAACCCAAAACTTTGGGTGCCAAAAAAAACTAATAATATTCAAGGACTTTTTCTCTAGCATGGGCATGACTGTGAACACTGACAAGACAAAGGTTATGATAATTAAATCCAAAAGGATCACCTATGAAACTTTTGTTTATGAGAACAATAGCTTGGAGGAAGTGCCTTGATACAAATATCTGGGAATTGATATCCACCACAAGATCAATTAGAACCATAGCATTTCAAAAAGGATAAATGGAGGGTGGAAAGATTATTATGGGCTCAAAAACAATTTTAAATAAGTAGACCTTTGGCTTTGGGATTAAAAAAAAACCTTTTTCACACTCTCGTCACTCCAGTTATCTTATATGGATGTGAAGTTTAGGGTTGTAGTATATATAGAGAATATTGAAGAAAGATAGAACAAATACAAAAAAAAATTATAACTTATAATCTCAAAATTAAGGGAAATACACCCTATCATATCCTCATAGAAGAAAGAATTTCCCCCATTGAGAGCATTTCTATGATTAGAAACCTAAGGTACATGAAAAATATAAACAACATGGATGACGAGAGGCTCCCCAAAATTTCTTCAAACTCTATCCAAAACCACCAATAGCTCAAGTGGGGATGGCATAAAGATGCAAAATATTGGCTAAATCATTGGGGAATACAGGAAGAATCCATCATGCAGAATATCGATAATATTACAAATATTATCACTTCCAAATTTAAGGAGAATATGTGGTGTGATAAAGAATTAGTGGATAAAATGAAATTAAGATATTATAGGGAGGTGTTTGTTACGAGGGGAAAACTCTCTATGTCTAGGGTAAACCACAACAGACGAAAATGAATGCAGAAATCAACTCTATCCCAAAAACATGATATATAAACCAATATGAAATCGAGATAAGAAATATCCCTACCTCGTCCAGATGTTCGATGAAGTCCACCATTGAGCACTTTTACCCAAAGCTTTATACCTAAAACTAGTTCACAACAAACAAGAAAATCAAGCATATGGTGATAATATAAAAGGTTATCACATTAGATAGCATAATCCATTAATATACATAAAAAATACGCCCATGGATAATAACTCATATATTTGCAAGATATCAATTGGATGGGAAAGGAGTATTTCTATTAATAATTGATCAGCAGAAGTGAAAATATTACAGACTTCTATGTYGGCAYAGTTCRGAACCGAGAAACTAAGTTCCTTCTAGCTGGGCCTCCACCACTTCAATCCTCCACCAAAGACAAGCTCATAGAAGAGAGACAATGAGGTTCTGAATTAATAAGGGAAGAGCTTGGGGGATAAACACTGTGTTCAGACTTAAAGGACAAAGGGATGTAGACTCAATATGAAGTAAATAATTTCTCCAGAGTAACTTTGCTCTCAAAGTTGAATTCTTTATCCTCTTTTCCATAGCTCAGAATTGGCCTATTTATAGCCTTCAAATGGAACTGAAGGGCCAAGTCGAAATGTTTCCAGTATATGGAAGGCCAAGGATCATAGCTCTCCTGTCGTGACATGGAAACCTGAAATTTAATTTTCATATTTTGGCACAAATCCCAGTGTACGTGAGTTGTAGTGGAGTAGCTTGTGTATACGCATGTTGTATAGTACGCAAGATGCATACATGTGGAAAAAATTGTATTTTTAGCTCTGTATTTTACAAACAGGGATGATAAGTATGCATGGGGGAATGGAAAAAGGCATTCTATGCAAGATTTCATAGGGTGAGGCAAATCTTGCTATAACAAATGCCCCCTAATGTGTGAGGTTAGACGAGTATTTGCGATGGCCAAAATACGAAGTGGAGTGGTAGGGAACCAGCTGGAAAAACTAGTCGCTCATTACATTATGTACTGACTTTGCGTACATGGATGCCAATAGAATTACATTGAAGATCCATGTGAGAATATACCAAACAAGTGTCTATGGCCATGACTAGGTAAATACAAATGCAGTTACATGCCAATAGTTTTCATAGTCACGAACAAGGCCTAGTAGAACCAGTCTCAAAACCAATCTGAAGATATCTGTATACAATGGAATACAATATGATATCCCATGATCATTGAATTCATACAAGTACTGGTCCAATGAAAAGGAAGCAACAACTCAAGAAAGTTGCAGCAACACAATGATGTCTTCAAGTCTTTTACACAATCCTCCAAGGGTGCAAGTCTACATCATCTGAATAAAGGAGTTGAGTTCGAACACAATGAGACATCGTTTGATTACTAATCATTGAGGTATACCATTAACAAACGTGAGACAACCTACTAATAATGAAAGTAGGTATCAAGGCACTGAGTACATTCTTACAAGTGTGAATAAAAGATCTGGTGTCGAACACCTAAAGAATCCATCGATCAGGAGACATTGATGTATTCCCAACTATCAATGGTGAGAGAGCCTGCCACTAATGACTGCAAGCCTCAAGGTACTCATAAGACTCTAGGTACCGTTTCTAGAATAGATGAGTTAAATTTGATGGAAGGATACCCGTTGAAAGGAGAGAATTAAGGCATGTCTCATTAGTTAGCATGAGGTACAAAGCAGGAGCTTCATGATTTGGTGGAAATTGAATGACGAAAATGTTCATGAACCAACGACCATGTGCATCTTTCATGTGTGCCAAGTGCAAGCGGTACATGAAAAATACCCTTTGAATAGAATCCAATGATAAAAACTGCTGACAAAGGCGAGGAAACCACCAATAAGGATAATGGCATCAAAGACACTGCATAAATCCCAATGTGTGAATAGATGTCTTGTCGTTGAACACAAGGGAAACCACCCAGTCAATGACCAATGATGAAATGTAGACTATTGGGTTCAAGGTTACCTACCAATGATGAAAGTAGGGCCAGGGTGTATGATAGGACTACAATATAACGTGAATCTAATACAAACTGAGGGTATGTCTGACATGAAAAGTCAAGAGTTCTAATAAGTGGACGACACATTTTGATAGACTTCCTTTGAACAAGAGCATGAGACATATGGAAGACTTCGACAGCATAGACTTAATGATAAAACCATGAGATGCAAGATGCATCAATGATATTATCCATAGGGGATGGAAGAGTAACCAGTCGGTAGAGAAGACTCTGTAATGAGCTTAGCTTCCTAAGGCCATGCTAAACCCAAAATTATGGTGACAAATGGACTCAATAACTTTGTGCTATGTTCAAAGGTGACACGACTGATGCCAATATAAGATAATACTCCCTTATCGCCTATATATTTTTTTTTTCATAGACAAATCAATGCTATGATATAGAGGAGGAAACGAATGTCGCACGTAAGCAAAACTAGTTCCAACAATGGAACATACTTATGCTCAATGCAAAGAGATGCATGCGGGATACGAAAACTCGGGGGAATGTTCCCTCCTGGGTATAGGGTGTCAAATTGCGAAGGATAAAAACAAGGCTCTACTTGGTTGAGGATGCAAAAACTGCTGAGGAAAATGGTTTATAATGCAAAGCGAGAATCGGCTAAAGGCTCAATATTGCAAGAAAGGGCATGAGATGCAATCACAACTTAATGCCAAAAAATGTCCTTTTTTATGAATTTTAGTCTACTTGGTGTGAAAAAGGGATAAACTTGTGCCAAATAGACGTACTTTCAAATCCAATTTACGAGTGTGAAAGACACAAGTTCACTCGACAATATTTTTTCTTTCTGAAAACGAGTCAGAAAAGAGCTTAACTAAGACTCACGACCTTTCAAGTCCAATTTAACGAGTGTGAAAGGGATAAATCACTCAGTAATATTTTCATTTTTTAGACGAGTCGGAAAAGAGATTAACGTAGACTTGCTTGGGAGATTCTAGGTGGCAAGTCACGGGGGAGGCCAAGGCTCCCGTGTTGGACTTCTGTGGAATTTCAGTATCTTACGAATAGCTAACATAAGCTTGAGAAAACCTAAAGCTCGCCAAGTCAAAGAGGATAAAGCACTGGCGGAGGTTATAGTCTCTGTGATATATCGGATAATGTCTCTTACAGGAAAATACATAGGCGGGGGCATTAGATGCCCCATAAGGTCATCCCAATCAAATGGAACCTCTTCAAGACGTGGAGGGAGAGCACTCGGGGAGAGAAAAACTCTCTTTTGTTCAAAAGGAGCGTTATCAGGAATGTTGGGACTCCATAGATAGGGAGTCAACTCCCTATCCGAGTGATAAACAATCTCAGCTTGAATATGATTTTTCTTGTATTGACCAGGATCACAGGTTCAGCCTCATTGCACCAGGCATCAAGGACACTCATGTTCTATGTAGTACAGTTCTTGAGACCCACGGTATATGACTGGTGTACCTCACTACTGGAAAATATGAAGAGCCAGTTGACAGAGTGTAAACATGGAAGTAAGAGGAATTTTTGGTTTGCCTCTATCTTATGCAGTTTCTTCTTCGAGCGGGTTCCAGGTTTGGGACCTAGAGTCGAGATTCTTCCGAGAGGACCTTGCGATCCAACCATGGCACAGTGGATCGAGGTAATGAGGCGACAGGGAGGAGATAGGGTGTGCACACCCTATAACGAGGATTTCTTCTACTGGTTGTAGCGACAAGTCATTTCCCTAGATGACTATCCCTATGCAGGGATAGACTTCCAAGGAGATCAGGACATGCCACTTCCATAGGGTTTGCCTACGGTGACATAGGTATGTCAAATGTTTTTAAATATTTCATTTTTTTGTATTTTTGTATAGTAGAACAAATATATTTTTGGATGGTTCTTAAGTACTAACTAGACATTTGTGTAACGCGGATGTGGGTCTACGACGGCCTGAAGGGTTTCCTTGACATCGACGAAGGAACCAGGTAGACGAGGTGGTGGGAGGAGAATCTAAGAGAGTCGTACAAAATGTGCAGGGCAACCTGTCTCATTTGACTCATAGGATTCCCATGGTTTAGGTAGAGGATCTACCAGAAGCCATGCAGCAGCAAGTGGTTGGTGTGCCTCAAGATTAGGTACCACTCTTTCAGTGTATCACAAATGCCGTAGTTTATTACCATGACACACATCCAACGCCACAGGTGTAGATGTCATGGATATTGTAGTATTGGTTGTATATGTGTATTGAGCATATTAGCCCCAATTTTGTACTATAAACACCATATTTTTTTAAATATATAAAAGGAGATCTTCGGCTTTACTTATATTTTACAATGTGTACATTGATTATGTGGTTTTCTTTGCTTTAATTATTTGACAAATGCCAATATAAAACGTAATTAGCATAAGCATCGGATACATGATTAGAACTCCTAGGAATGTGATAATATGTAATAAAATCAAATTGTCATTCTAGAAGATGTATCTGTAGGAATCGTTTGAGTAAAGTAGGATCATGCATGTGGTTATTGTCGTTCAACTGACATAGTACTAACTGGGAATCCAGACAAACCTCTAAAGAGAGAATACCATGTGAGATAGCACCACGCAAAAGTTCTATAACGACGCTATATTCAGCCACATTATTCATGGATGGCCCTAGGCATACGCCACTTGAAGACACCATTAGACCCTCAGGTGAGTAAACCACCCAAGTGGTGGAAGCCAAGTTCTGTGTATGATGACTGGCTTCGTCTGCGAATCCTAGGTAGACCAAAGACTTCGTTGACATCTGCCAACCAAGGTAAAACTCGATAAGCAAACTGAAGAAGGAAAGAAAGGGGAAAGATATATACACTAAATTACATTAGTATACAAAGGTTTTCGTCCAAGCTTGGGACTCAGGCGTAATATCTTTTCAAGTAGAGCCCATTCCTGGGCTCGGCCAACATATTCCCTTCATAATATTCTAACTCATAGGCTCCTTTTTCTAGAATACGTCACACGATATAAAGATCATGCCACATGGTTTTAAGCTTGCCTGCCCCCAGTGGTTTTTTGGCTTGATCATACAAGAGGAACAAGTCACCCTCAGCGTACAACCGAGGACAGACATACTTATTGTACTGGACCTTGACACATTTTTTGTTTTCCTCGATATCTGTAAAGGCATCTCAACTTTGCTCATCAAGACTCTCTAGGTGTACAAGGCATATCCCGAGATCGAAAGTGTCAAGTAGGAGTGTGACTACCAACTTAAGAGAAGGGATTTCTCATTCAATAGGTAAAATTGACTCCACACCATGTACTAACTGGAAAGGGGAAAAATCGGTGGCAGTCTTGACCGAGGTTCGGTATGCCCAGAGTGCGGGATATAGCATAATGTGCCAGTCGGACTTAATGTCGCTGACATTGTTTTGCAAAATGGTCTTGAGAGGCTTTTTAACAGCCTATAATTGTCCATTTTCCTGGGGGTAATAAGGAGAAGAATGACCATGTCTAAACCCCAGCTTAGATTCTAGTTCTTCCATAATTTCGTTCTGAAAGTGACTTCCATGATGAGTGACAATCTCACTCGGGATACTGAACCAGGCGATAATTTGATTGAATACGAAGAAGGTTGCAATCTTCCCATCAGATTTAATTGTAGGCATGGTCTCGGCCCACTTACTAAATTAGTCGACGGACACGATAATGTGTTGATCCCCCCAGCCGAAGTTGGGTTGCAATCTACGAATTCCACCCCCCACTTGGTGAAGGGACCGAAAGTAATGACTGGGTGAAAAGGGGCTATATGCGAGTGAATTTTTCGAGTGAACACTTAGAGGGGTGACACTTCTTAACTGCTTCAATACAATCTTTAAATATAGTAGGCCAGAAATAACCAACTCACAAATTTTTTTGGGTTGTCGCAAGCCCGAATAGATGACCACCACAAGCCCCATTTTGGAAATCGTTTAGGACTGACTCAGCCTCTCCGTGAGTTAAGAAATGATGCAAGATATTGTCTATTCCTCAGCGATACAAATTTTCACCGATCATAGTCTATTTATTAGCTTGGTATCTTACACATAGTTGGTCATGTCATGAGAGATGCTGAGGGAACTTCAAAGTTTGACGATAGAGAACAATGTCTCCATACCAAGGGTCATACGACGAGATGAGAAAAATGTGTTCATACGCAAACAAATCAACATGGATAACGTCCTCATCTAATCGTGGAAATTCAGATATTAACTCCGCGAAGACTAGTGATTTCTTGGATTTCACAGAAGTGAAATCGAGATAAAATTCTTGTAAAATGACAATCCATTTATTATATTTTCCCCCTATGATACACCTGGTAAGGACTTATTGAAATGGATTGACATCGGCAACCACAGTAGTCATTCAAAGAAATATATAATGACACAAATGTTGGACTATGTGAACGACATCCAAAGCTATCTTTTCAATGTGATAATAATTAAGCTCGGGACTGACTAAATCTCGACTAAGATAGTAGATGACGTGCTTGTGGAGCTCATCATCCTACTAAACCAAAACCATACCAATAGTCTCCTCAGATGTGGTGATATAAAGCAAGTAATACCTATTGTAGTCAGGAGACTTCAGCAAAGGTGTTAATAATAAGGCTTTCTTCAAAGCATCGAAGGACTCCTGGGCTCTCTCATCCCAAATAAAATGGGTGTCCTTCTTCAAAAGACGCATCAAACCCTTAGTGATATTGGCATAATTCACTATAAACCGACGAATAAAGTTATCTTTCCCCTACAAACCTTGAAGTTCTCTAATCACGCGTGGGGGAGGCAATCGAAGTATTGCCTCAACCTTTAACGGATCTACCATGATCCTAGTCTCAGAAACTAGAAATCCCAAAAGATGACCAGACCTAACGCAAAATATGCACTTGTGAGGGTTCAACTGGATTCTATAGCAATGGCATATTTCAAAAACAATTCGAAGGTGCGTAGCGTGATCCGCTCTCTTGCGAGAGTGAGTAGCAAGATCATCAAGGTAAGCTTTGAATATGTGCTTAAGATCATGAAAATTGAAATTCATGGCACACTGGAAGGTTTCTCCGGCGTTTTTAAGGTCAAAAGGCATTTTCCGGTATGTTAAAGTACCCCAAGGAAAAATAAATGTCATCTTGTGTTGATCCTCGGGTTTAATTTGAATTTGGTTATACCCTAAAAACCCATCCATAAAAGAAAATAATTTTCTTCCCACACACTCGTCAAGAATCTGATCGATGAAAGGTGTGGGGAAGTTATCTTTAGGACAAGCCTTGTTCAGGTCACGGAATTCCATACATACATAGATATTTCCTTGATTCTTATTCACAGAAACGGGATTGAATACCCATTCAATCAAGGGAACTGGGTTGATGAAGCCAGCATTAAGTAGCTTCTCCACCTCTGCTTTAATAGCAGGGGCCTTATGGGGATTGACAACTCTAAGACATTGTCAAACAGGTTTAGCATTCAGATAAGTTCTAATCTCATGCTTGACAATCAGTGGGTCGATTCCTGACATCTCTTCATATGACCAAGCAAATACATCTCAAAATTCCTTGAAGAGTTCGGTGTAGATCAGGATTTCCTCTGGAAAACAATCTGCACCAATATTTATGTTTTCAACCTTGCCAGGGGTAAGAGAGGTATTGATCGTGATGGTGGGAGAAATACTCACCATGTTTCCTTCATCATAAATGGTGTGCATATCAAGTGGAACTACAGCATGACCGACTATCTCACTCAAAGTAGATTGAAAATCATCTTGTTCGATTCTTTCAAGCTCTGGGAGAAAATAAGAATGATGATGCATATCATCCCAAGGTTTTTCGGAACCATTCATGGCTTTGATGATAGCTTCATCTGAGGGAAAAGTCTCATTGAGGCAATAATGTGAACAATACAACAAAGTGGAACACATGGGCCTAATAATGGGATCCTCCTCATCCGTCAGAGAGGTAACAGGATCAGGATCGACGGAAGATTCAAGAACATATTGATACCCAATCTCTGCTACCGATAGTGGCATGGCCATTCCAACATGCAACTAACCTTCACAATATGAAGTCAGGGAAGGTAGGGTCTATGGATCACTAAAATAGTAAGTACGGAAAGGCATAGACCTCCCTGTCGAAACGGGCCTACTAGACATGGCGTAAACATGGTGAATTAGTGTCATGAAGTCGAAAGCACCCATAAGGGAAGAATACATTCTAACACTGATATTCTTAGTTGTCGGCTAAGAATTTTCAATCACAGGGATCGACGGTCCAATAGATGCATTAGGGCTAGAGTACACAATGGATAATTGGTCAATCATCACGATCTTCCTTTCATGACGAAAACAAAGAGTATGGGAGACGGACAATACGACGGCGACCATAGCATAGGTCCAATTGTGTCCTAGTAACAAGTTATAATCAAGAGGCACATCAACTACCTCTACCTCCACCTCTATCGTCTTCCCACCTAACTGGACTAGAAAGGCAGGAAGAATACCGTGAGGGTGGAAGGAATGACCATCAAAATCAGTCAACATGTTCGATGACTTGGAAAGAGTCAGAGAACCAAGAGCCTTCCAACAGATTAGGGACATCACACATGTAGTAGCACCTTCATCAACAATCACATGCTTGATGGTATACTTTGAGTAATCCACATGGATTTGGAAAGCCACATGGTAAGGCAAGCGAGGCTTCACATTCGTGACGTCAAACTTGATAAATTTTGAGCCACTGGGTACTAGAGCTCCTAAACCAGATAGTAAGGCATTCCTCTATGAAGGACACATTTAGATTACCTCCAAAGTTGACATCACACAAGGGGTTTGACCCAAGTCTTCAATAATAGNTCCAACGTGAAACTAACCTTCACAAGATGAAGTTAGGGAAGGTAGGGTCTATGGATCACTAAAATAGTAAGTGCGGAAAGGCATAGACCTCCCTGTCGAAACGGGCCTACTAGACATGGCGTAAACATGGTGAATTAGTTTCATGAAGTCGAAAGCACCCATAAGGGAAGAATACATTCTAACACTGATATTCTTAGTTGTCGACTAAGAATTTTCAATCACAGGGATCGACGGTCCAATAGATGCATTAGGAATAGAGTACACAATGGATAATTGGTCAATCATCACGATCTTCCCTTCATGAGGAAAACAAAGAGTATGGGAGATGGACAATACGACGGCGACCATAGCATAGGTCCAATTGTGTCCTAGTAACAAGTTATAATCAAGAGGTGCATCAACTACCTCTACCTCCACCTCTATCGTCTTCCCACCTAACTAGACTAGAAAGGCAGGAAGAATACCGTGAGGGTGGAAGGAATGACCGTCAAAATCAGTCAACATGTTCGATGACTTGGAAAGAGTCGAAGAACAGAGAGCCTTCCAACAGATTAGGGACATCACACATGTAGTAGCACCTTCATCAACAATCACATGTTTGATGGTATACTTTGAGTACTCCACATGGATTTGGAAAGACACATGGTAAGGCAAGAAAGGCTTCACATTCGTGACGTCAAACTTGATAAATTTTGAGCCACTGGCTACTAGAGCTCCTAAACTAGATAGTAAGGCATTCCTCTGTGAAGGACACATTTGGATTACCTCCAAAGTTTACATCACACAAGGGTTTTGACCCAGGTCTTCAATAATAGAGTATTTATGGGCAACTCTGGCGTTTAGATTGTGGGTAGAGTGCTTGAGTACGCATTTTGGAATACGAGGTGGTGGCTCTAGTTTTTCAATATGTAAATTCATCTTCGGAGGAGGAGGAGGATATTCTAGACCAGGAATACCCTGTGAAGAGCTATAATCTCAAGATCAAGTGGCTACATTAATTTTTGCGTTGACCATATTGATAAACAAACGATCTTTGTCTTGTTTTGACTCCCACCAGCCACATTTCTAGCATTTGAGGAACTCGAGGCCATGTGTTGATTATGTGGGAATGGATTCGTTATCACGACGGGTGGTAGAGATAATAGCCTCGTAGCTTCCGCAAGTTTGGGGAATAAATGGGTAAGGTCATAATCTGTACAAAGCTTACAAGGAAACTTCACCTTACGTCTTTCTTGTTTTCCCTCTCCAACATTATTATTCGTCTTCTCATTATTACCATTGTCCTTGGGTTTATTACCATTTTTCCCACCCTTACAATTATTACATTCTTTCTTATTATTCCCTCCTGGTTTTTGGTTACCATTTGGGTTGGACGACGATTGCACGGAAAGTAAATCCACCGACTGAATGGGATTGGAAGACACAGACGAAGTTAGCCTTCGTGTAGACTAGTTTAGAGACAATTCTTTCAAATGTATTTTCATCGAGTCTACAGATCTTACATTGGCAGTACCTACAATTCCATCGGCATGAGGTCCGAGATTTTGTCTAGGGTCATAAGTTGATCGTGATGTGTCTAGAAGAATGTGATATAACATCCCAGACTGAGCATATATGATATCTAACTGTTGGGCTTTAAATATCGCTTCTTCCTTAGTGGTAACCCTGGATGTTGCAACATCCTTCGACATATGAGGGGGAAAATACTTAAGGAACCATTCTAAAAGAAAGGTTGGGGGTATATGAGTCTTAATCAACCTCTTCCATATACGCCACTCTTGGATATGATCTGAGATATGAGTGGCGGTGTCTTGGTGTAAAGTCAACAGAACTTCTAGGCCAGCATCGTAATGGATGGGAAAATGGAAGTGGTCAAGGAAGACCAACACCAGTTGACTAAAGGTCCCATATGCCCCCCTAAGTAGCTCAATATACCATTTCGCAACAACTCCAATGAGGGTGTTTTGAAATAATCTTAATCAAATAGAATCGTCATTAAGGTAATTTGATGAGCACCAAAGGTGAAAGGTAGTGATGTTATCACCAGGATCCTCTCCATTCTTACCTTCAAAATTCAAGATGTTCAAAGGAAGCTTGGTGGGGACAGGGGGCCATGTAGGATCATGACTCATAGGTTCATTCATTAACTTAGACAAGTCTGGCAGATTAAGCGTGGCCAGAAAAGGGAGACGGTGTTGCGAAATCTTGCCCCAAGCTCTCGAGAAAGATTGTTCTTGAGGAACTACAGCCCATCCAGGGTTCTGGTAAGCACCATATCCCTATCCAGGATTATAAGGCCCTCTTCTGGGCTGATTCATAAAAGGTTGGTTGGGCATCATTCCAGCAGGAATGTTCTGTTTGGGGTTATAAAAATTTCCCCCAGCCGGATTGGATATGGGTTGGGGGTTTCCCAAAGTGTTAAACTGACCTCCTCCGAGTGGGAATCTGAAGGATAGAGGTGGATTTGTCATGCCAAATGTATTGGTCAGAATCGGCACCAAGGAGGTATGGGTATAGGACAGAACTTTAGCAGAAGCATGTCCGCTAGGTTGGTTGTTCCAACCAGAAGTAAGAGGATTAGAACCAAGGTTAAAACCAGGAATATCTCTTATATTAGGAGTCATTTGAGGGATTTGAGAACCAATAAACAAAAAAGGAGTACAAGGAGGTGTAGTGCCCCCAATCCCAATGCTCGCAGTAGGGCCAGCAGTTGGGATGGCGTTCAAAAAATGTGAAGTAAATTTCGGCATACCATAGGAAAAATGACTAGAAGCCATAGGGATGGACTGAACATTATAGCCTGGTGAGTGACCAAGAGACCCAAAAGTGTTTGAGGCAAGAGATTGAGCGTTCACTATAGGTCGAGCCATAGTAAAGATAGGTGTCTCTAGTACTAAAACCATTTTGGTTGCAGGAGTCAAAGGGGTTCCTTTAACTATAGTGTGTGTGGGAGTCGAAGGGCTCCCAGTGTTCTGAATACTAGGTTTGGTACTCATCCTTGTAGAATCACAAGTCTAAACAGTGGATGTGTGTGTACCACACCTAATAACTCTATGCCTTTTAGAAGGCAAAGAATCGAAATCCAGTGGTAACTGTAACAAGGGACAAGACCGGCGAGGACGTTGGTCCGACTCCACAATGACTTAAGACTCTAAAGATAAAAAATATATCCTAAGTCCAACTAGTAATCAAAGAGAACACAAAAAGTCAAACAGCCAATATGCATACAAATGGGGTAAATTGGTTGAGTGGCATCCCTCCCTAAAGAAGGTATGTCTCTCCCAAGAGGGGCCTGAGACTCCCTGCTAAA
>JASDQU010222415.1:0-17724 GCA_032191745.1 Picea mariana
AGAAATATGGGCAAATCCATCTATGAAAAGGAAATGTTGGCTATTCTGCATGTCGTGGATCTATGGCGTCCTTATATATTGGGGAAACGGTTCCAAATTAAGATAGACCATCAAAGCCTCAAGTATTTTCTGGAACACCGCATTTCCTCCCCAAAACAAAAAAAATGGGTGACTAAGCTCTTTGGATATGATTATGAGATCATTTATAAGAAAGGAAAAGACAATGTGGTTGCGGATGAAATTTACCAAAAATATGAAGATGAAGGATCCCTTTTTTCTCTTTCATTCATTGTACCAGAATGGCTCCAAGCCATTCGCCAGGAATGGTTACAATATCCCAAAAGTTCGCAGTTGATCCAACAATTGCAGTCCAATGCTTCAGCTTCCCCAGGGTACTCTTGGATCCATGAGGAACTTCGATACAAAGGTCGTTTGTATTTAAGTAAACAATCGAAGCTTAAATCCACGGTACTTTATGAGCTTCATGCTACACCCACAACAGGGCACTCCGGGTTCACAAAAACCTATGACAGGGTCAAACGTTTCTTTTTCTGGGATGGTATGAAACAGGACATTCATAATTTTGTAGCTGAATGTGACGTGTGTCAATGCAACAAGGGAAAAACAGTCAAATCATTGGGCACACTATAACCACTCCTGATTCCACCTTCTATTTGGAAGGATATCTCTATGGATTTTATTACCGGTTTACTCAAATCGGGAAATAAATCCGTCATCATGGTGGTTGTTGATCGCC
The DNA here is from genome assembly GCA_032191745.1 of Picea mariana. Classification (NCBI taxonomy): domain Eukaryota; kingdom Viridiplantae; phylum Streptophyta; class Pinopsida; order Pinales; family Pinaceae; genus Picea; species Picea mariana. The sequence goes on from JASDQU010222415.1 coordinate 758, forward strand.
TTTCCAAGTATGCTCATTTTTTCACCCTTCAACACCTGTTTACAACATCCATGGTGGATCAAATCTTCATGGATCAGGTCTTCAAGCTTCATGGCATGCCACACTCTATTGTTTCTAATCATGACCCAATTTTCACAAGAAATTTTTGGCAAGAACTGTTCAAGATATAAGGCAAATAATTGCATCTCAACACAACTTATCATCCCCAGACTGATGGCCAAACGGAAGTTGTCAACAAGTGTTTGGAAACATATTTGAGGTGTTTTTCCTCGGAAAAGAAAAATCAGTGGGCTCAATGGTTACCCCTAGCTGAATGGTGGTACAACACTTCATACCATACAACTACACGCATGACTCATTTTGAAGCAGTATATGGACATAAGCCACCTTCATTTCTCTCATACTTACCGGGTGCCTCGAAGGTCTAGGATATTCTCCGTACCCTCAAAGATAATTTGGTCATGGAACATAATCGCATGAAGCAACAAGCAGATCAAGGTCGATTTGAACGTCAATTTGCAGAAGGGGATCAGGTGTTTCTTTGACTGCAACCTTACAAGCAAACTTCCCTTAAGGCTGAGCATTGTCAGAAGCTAGTGCCCAAATTTTATGGTCCTTATACCATGCTCAAGCATGTGGGACAAGTTTCCTATCAGTTATCTTTTCCCAACCATTCAAAGCTACATCCTTTTTTTCATGTTTCATGCTTAAAGAAGGTGATTGGAGCTAAGTGCCAAATTCAAACCAACCTTCCAGAGTTAGCTGAAGAAGGATCCATTTGGCTACAACCAGAAGCAATTTTGGACCAGTGTGAGTTTCACCTACGTTAGAGAACCATGAAGGAAGTTCTAGTCCAGTGGAAAGATACAACTCCAACAGACACCACTTGGGAACCAGCTACCATTTTGCAACAATTTCCTCATCTCAAGCCTTGAGGACAAGGCTATTTTTAAGGGGGCGGACATGTTAGGTTCCTAACCCTCACATAATTAGAACAATATATTTGGATGTAAAAAAGGTCAATATTAATAAGGCCTTTCAATAAAATAGAATAAGGCGGATGTAAGAAGACCTAAAAGAAGATTCCAGCTCTAGAAGGATCTTCCTCTAGATGCTTCTTTTTAGTATAAATAGGAGTTGAGGATATGAGAACCCTGGATATTATTGTAATAGAGCTCTGCTCAACTGGAGGTTGCCCCCTCAAAGAGGCCCGTGAACATTTCTTTCAGATTCAAAGTGCTATTTTTGTTGTTCTTCTTATATCATTTCAGTGTTATTGTGGTGAATGTTCTGGTTATATTGTTGTTATTCTGCCATTACTAGCATTTTATTTCTGTTCTGCATACATTTTATATCTGGTATATTACAAATTCTTCTAAAGTTGGAAAGCATATAATTTTTTTTTTAAGATCATCAAATGGTTGCCATACCATTAACCTAGAGGATTATTCCATAGCAAATCGGGAAGATCCTAATTGGGCCTTGTCCTTGGGCTTAATATCTATTGTTGAGAATTGAAATTCACCACCTCAACAAATTGGCACTAGAAGGAGGGATTGTTTATGGCAAGCAATATAAACAATCCATATTCTTAAATTTCTAATCCTAAATGACAAAATTCTAAAAACATTGCACCTCGAGACTTAGATAATGTTGGACCTAACAATGAGTTGATCCCTTACATAGTATCAAACGAGGAGGTAAACACTTTTAGATGTATTAATTGATTTTATGCCAAGTAAATTGTTTTTTTTTCCTATAGCTCCTTTACTTCCCCATCAAAGAAACACTTTTGAATCCATAGTTTCTATTCCTAAACATACTCTGGTTCATACAATAGAATATTTAATGGAATGATCCTTGCAAGAATTTTTTAAACCTTTTAGTTTAATTCCTACTAATCATAATACCCCCACTATAATTAGAACCTGTGGATTATAATGTTGTGGATGATCTTAAAAAAATCCAAGTGAATATTTCTATTCTCGATATATGTAAAATTTTGTAACAATTTAAGCTCCTATTGAATGCTTTGAAATATGAAAAGACACAACCCTCTACGTCTACTGAAACTAGGAGTAAAAAAAATGATAATGGAACATAGAGAGCAGTGGTAGATGATTCACTTACTAGAAATAAATCCAAGTCTTTAACCCCTTTGTTTCTCTTGATATTTGAAATATTTAATCAAAACATTGATAACTTTTTAGTTGACTCAGGAGCTTCTTTGAATGTTATGCCATACTTTGTGTGTAAAACATTGAATGCAATGCAACCCCAACGAAATTTTCAACACATATTATTTAGTTGGATAGATATAAGCTACATGTAATTGGTTAGTTGAAGGATGTCTTGATCAGAGTAGAATCTAATCCCAAGGTTCATCAAGTTATTGACCCAATGGTGGTTGATATACTAGAGGCATATGGTCTCCTACTTATCCGAGATTCCTCACAGAAGTTGTAAGGTTACTTTTCATTAAATTGGTTACATATCTGGCTTACATAGAATGGAAAAAAAAAGAAAAAAAAGGATAGATAGGGAAAATTACATGAAGCCTACAGTAGCATATATTGAGGAAACTACCAAACCTTAATCCTTAGAATGCCCTATTCTTGGAAATTATGCTTTAGATTCCAATTTTGGAAATTTTATTTCTTTAAGTTCTGAAATACCTAAAACATAGAAATATAAGCTATTCTTAAAACATGATATTTCTCATGAGAGAGGAACTGGAACCAACACTATAAAACATGTAAATACTAGTACAATTGATCATTAAAAAAAATTAAAATTTCAAACAAAAAGAAAACAAAATTTGAATATACCCTTGTGTTGACCTTAAAATTATCTAATCCGTAAGTCTCCCTTTCTCTTGTATAATAATTCCATACTTAGAAAAACTTTTATTCACAGTGGGGTTACAAATCCTACCTTAATTTACGCTTTCCTCTAATTTCATTACCATATTCCGTTGCCTACAAATTGTACCAACACTTAGTGTTCTTTTCATTCTCCTTGCAGAACGACAAAATCACGAGATATAACTTTTTCTCCAACTCATGTTCACAATTCTATCTATCCTCTTTGCAATACTTGGTGTTATTTCAAAATTATGAATGCCCCAATACTTAGTTTTTCAAGAATTTTTCAATAGCGGAAGCGAAGTTCATATCATATCTCGAAAACTTTCTTTTCCTTTCTTTGTTCGTCCGCTTTTTGAACTTAACCTATTTTTCAAGACTTTATCCATCCATTTAACACTTCAACACTTAGTCTCTTAAGCTTTCCCGCGGAAGCGAAGTTTGTTTCACCACTTCAAAAACTTTCTTTCCTTCCTCCCGTACGCCATCTAAGACTTAGTCATTTTTTAAAGTATTTCACAAGACCATGGAAGAAGACTTCTCTCATATTCTTGTATATTTCTTGTTTCTTCGCTCCACCGTGAATCCTCTCCCTTTGTCACATTAACCAAAAAGGAATTTAATGTTTATCTTATGTGAAATGACAGATGGGTAAATACACAAGGACCGTTATTAATGGCATACTCTTCGATATTGTTATCATAAATTCAAATTAAATTCGTTGAATCACTCTTTTGAAATAAGAACTCTATTGGTTAATATGAAATGGAATTATTTGGTAATTACAAAAAGATTGTATATTCTTCATCAACTTCTGAGAAATATGGTGAGAATATGAGAAATCTTTTGTGGTGATATAGTGAATACATTTGCATGGGAAGACCCCAAAAACCACTAGTCAAGGGTTTAAAGATATTATTCTTCATTGTCACTCGAAGAAAAGAACGATAATGATGTTTGGATAACTGGAATTGCTAAGGTAGGATGTGTCCCAGAGGTCTTCAATGAAAAAGACTTGGTAATATGGTGTATTGACAATTTTGAAAAATATCAAAGAATTATCAGATTAAATGGATGGTCCCCAATTTCATTAGTGCCAACAACATTCAGTCAAATGCTCAAATTACCAAAACCTACAACAAATTTTAAGGGAGAGAAAGCCAAATATTTCATAAAATCTAAAAAATACGGCAAATACTTGTTGCATCGATGTCTTGAAGACCTGACCACACTCCCAGAGGATTTATCTATGATTCAGGTTAGTTTATTTAAGACACCTTAAAAAAAAATGGCTTGGTTACTTTCTAGGGTATTGGGACAAGAATCAACTGCCACCATCCCGCGTCGAGCTCTTTATATATTGTATTATTTTGTTTAAAAGAAAATAATTTTTGATTGGTCCAAAATTATATCTTTTGAGATATCGTTTCAGTTGTCAAATTTCAAGAAATATAAGAAGTTTTACATGTCTATGTACCTGGTCTTTTTCGTTTTATATTGTCATGTATTCCAAGGATTGAATTTGGCAAGAAAACTTGATCCTAAAGTAGACCTGATACATACTTGGTATCCTTCTCTCTAGAAATAGAAATCCATGTTTCACTTTTATGAAGTTTATGATTATTTCCTTTCTATTTAAAAAAAAACTCATGTTCGGAAATAATACTTCAAGATTGTCGTTGGAGGAAACGCCGTTTTTAGACAAAAGAGGAAAATTTGAATCAAATGAACAATACAATATAATGAGAGCTTATTGCTCCTAGGAGGCCCCAACTTATCTCCCATTTTATATATCTAATAAAATATTCATGATATAAGTTTGTAGACAGTACAAATTTTCGACCGATTTCTTTCTCCAAAGAAAGAAAAAACAATTTTTTGTATTTCCATGGAAAGTTGGTGAAATCATATTAAGAAGCAAGATTGATGAATTTGCAACTCAATTTGACCAAAAAATTTTGAAGTTGGCAGATTTAGTAAAAGGGTTTGAACCTCAACATTTTTTTATGAATCACATGGTCCCCATAAGTTTCAGCGTATCTTATATAAACACACACACACACACACATATAAGAAAGAGAGGATAACAATTCTGAGGATGTATTTATTGGATACCTTGAGACAATTGTTATCACAAATGAGGCACACCGACAAGATGGAAGGATTATAAATGAAAAGAGTTCAAAGTCTCAGAGCTCTTCCCAGAAAAGCAACACACCTAGACATAATCCCCAAAATTTTACTAAGGAAAAACATAAATCTTTGGTTGAAAATTCAGGTGATGGTGATGATCCTCACTGCCCCAAAATGGATATTGAAAAACCCATAAATTACCAATAACTAGAAAGAGGAAAAGACAAAATAATCAACAAGAAGTGGAGGAGGTAATACCTGGTGAATATGTTCTTCTTGAACATATGGATCTAGATACAAGCATTGAAGACATAGAATTTCCAGATGATGAGCGGAGGATCCAACCTGGTGGGGAATTGGCAACTCAAGAAACTATATTTTATGAAGAAGAATCTCTAACCCTCCATAGTGAATTATTTGATAAATATTTGAAGAAAGTAGTGCTTGAACGTGATAATTCAAAGGGGAAAAAAATCAAGGACACATAATTGGACTTAAATAATGTCCTACCATAAAACAATTCCCAAATTCACAAGGCTACTGGTGATGCTTTAGAATTTTCAAATGAAAATATGGATGATGAGAATGAAAGGTTAAAGGAAAGAGTCAGAGAATTGGAATGTGCCTTGATGCCTCCACCTATATTTTTAAGTCCCCTAGTTGTTATTTGACCTGGGAGAAATCCCAATGGGACACCCAAATCGAGATTAAAGTTGAAAGGAACATCAAGCTTATTAGTTGCAGTTAGAAAATTTGTTGGTAAAAATATCAAAAAGAGAATGTCTCTTATTATGGAAGAATGGGATACATGGAGCAATATTTTTTGTTTTGGTTCAAAGTTAAATAGTTTTGTAGAATATGTCCAAGCTAATTTTAATAATGAAAGAAGGATTTTATAAAGATGTTGTCATCACATTTATTTTGAAAGTTTCTGGTATGACTAATCTAAAAAGGAAAGAAGAGGATCTACCTTCTCCATCCAAAATCAAACAACTAATGGCCCATTGGATAAAGAATATAAAAGTATTGAAAGAAATATTGGATGAATGTGATATTGTAGTCATAAAAAAAGAAGCATTGTATCACAAGTTGATTGACATAAACTTGGAAGGAACCACAAGAGAAGTACATGACCCAAAGTTAATCTTGAACTCCATATTATGAGAAGGCAACAATTTGAAGAAAACGTGGAAATACTAAAGGGATTTATGCTAAGAAATTTAATAACATAATTGAATATAATGAAAATGAAATTGAAAGTTAGTTAGTGAGTTATACAAATAAAAATGAAGACATAGAAGATACACTTCACCAACTTTCATATGAATTGAGAAAATTGGAAGGGATGTTGTTTGTGTAAAATAATGAAAATACTAACAGGTAGATTATACATATTCTTAGTGAACAATAATAAAATTCTCAAGACAAAACAAAGACAAAAAATAAGGAGGTCATATATTATTTATCTCAATAGACAAAATTACCATCCTTTACATAAATCACGTACCCTTGTATCATGAGTGTCGATTCCTGTAGCTTACACAAACCCATACAGATTGGGATTCCCTTGCACAGAATAACCCCGTATTGTTCTATATTGGTATTATGTTGCGACCTGTGTATGCCACTAAGTGGCAACGACCCTACTCAGTCTGTGTATGCAAATATATGAGTTTCCTCTAGGGAACTCAAGCAAGTCTTCCCCTAGTCTGCCTCCCTTCACTCATGCGAATCAATAAATACGATAGACTGCTAGGTAAATTTTGTTTTTTTATTCCTCTTCTCTGAGTTTAGGGTTACTATGTGGCCCCCCAGATCATGGAAGATACTAGCCATTGGATCCTTTTCAAGATCAATGGATGGGACTTGTTCTTTGATTGACATAACTTAAGGTTTAATTTTTACCTTTTCCTCACTAATACTCAACACTCCCTCTTAGTGAGGAATGGATTCTCTAAGACACCCAATTTTTCTTGGAAGTACTCAAACTTTCCGTTTAGAAGTGCTTTGGTCAAGATATCTGCAACTTGTTTGTTGAGGGAAATATATTGGAGTTTTACTACCCCCTTTTGTACTTTTTCCCTGATGAAATGATATCTAATTTAAATGTGCCTGGATCTATCATGGAAGACCATGTTTTTGGCTAACTTGATGCAGCTTTGATTATTAGAGAAAATTATGGTGGGAACCAAATCTGTCCCAAAAATATTTATAAGCATTTTCCGAAGCCAAATGGCCTCACAACTTGCTTGGATGGATGCCATATACTCAACTTATAATGAAATGAGTGCAACTGATTTTTTCTTTATGTTGTACCAAGATATCACACTTGAACCTAGATTGAAGAAACAACCAGAGGTACTCTTTCTATCAGTTGTACTTCCAATCCAATCTGAATCAAAATAGCCCACCAGATTGATTTGATCTCCCTGTAGATATTGAACACCAAATTCTACTGTACCCTTCAAGTACCTTAAGATGTGTTTTTGTTGGTTTAGTCAACTCCCTTCTCAGGGTATCTAAGTTATTGACCCAGGGTTCATGTCATTCGGGGTTCCAACAAAGACTCTAACTATCGGCCCTCCTAGTAAACCAGAAGGCAGCACAACACCTGAAAGGTACTGTGCAGTCTCACCCAAGATAGATCTAGATGGTTGACTGTAAGACTCAGGTGTTTATAGTCTAGGACAGAGTAGGGGATAAAGGGTTCCTTGATCAAGGCCCTGTTCTATGAACTGTTATTGTAATCTACTTGTTCCTAGGAATCACATGCGTATAACTCAAAGTATAAACAGATTCTAATAATGCATTTGGTTATTCATCAATCGTAATCATCTATTGCTGAAAGAAGTTAAAGATATGCAAACATTCAACACATTACATAGATATTACCTTGGTTCACCCCTCCTGGGTTACGTCCAAAAATATTTGGCTCTTGGCTCTTTTATTATGGTAGTTCTTGATTTCCTTGCGCCACGTGCTTACAGTTCTCCGCAAAAGTGGCTAAGATCTATGTGAGGCGAACTAGATCGCACCAAGATCTACAGCCTGCGGTCTAATCCTCAGATCTACCTTCCCTCATATATTTCTTACTCAATAGCTTACAAAACTCGGTTCATACAACTCAAAAGCCTTCACGTATTGCCAACAACAATACTTGGAAAAATCACTCAATAACAATCATAATCCTCACAAAAACTAACCTAAAATCAACAACCCTATATGATACTTTCGTATCTATATTTATACATTTCGGGCTCTTCATTCACTTATGAAATATTACCAAAACCCTAACCCTTCTTACGCTAGGTTTTTCTCCCATGAGCATGTTGTTCTTCCTCCAGTTGTCGCTTTCCTCTGTGCATGCTTTCTTGCATTCGCGTGTGCTGATCTTTTGCCAATTGTCACTTCAGTTTCCTGCATGCTTTCTTTCCCATGATCATCCTTCTTTCCACTTTGGCCTAGTGCCAATAGGCCCCCAACACTAACATGTGACTCGTCCCAAGTCACCTAATTGCGCTATTCTTCCTCGATCTCCCTAGTGATCGTCTGGAACTTCTCCTGCAATTCTGCTTCTTTTGTCAGTGCCTGTGTGGTTTTCTCCTTGATAATATCGACTGTTTGCGCTACTACTTCTTCTCTTATCAGACCTTCACATTCTAGCTGAGTCTATGCTGACTGTGTTCTGGCTTCTTCTGCCTGCTCCAGTACTGCTACTATCCATTCCTACAACGGTTCTATTTGAGGCCAACACTCCTGTTTCTGTTTTTGTGCAGTGAGAAGTTCTGTCTGTAACTTCTTTAACTCTTGTGTCCCCTTGAACCGTTCTGGAATTGGGATGGTTTTCTGTTGCTGCTTGAATTCTTGGATCATTGCATTGATCCTTTCCTCCTCCTTTTCTCATTGTTTGACCCGTGGGTCCTCTTCCATCTTTGTCCAGAGTTGTGCTGCTTTATACAACAAGTCGGATGATGTGTTGACCTGTTTTTACAGCTCCTGTAGTTGCACTGTTGCTTCCTGCTTCCTCTGCTCCTTTACTGTTGGTGGATTTTTTGGTCTAATCTATCCATGGAGAGTCTCGATCTCCTTCTGGTATTGATCAATTGCCTGCACAATCTGATCGATCTTTTCTATCACTGGTAGTTCACTTCCTTGCGCAGTAGTTGGAAGTTTCCTAAAAATGTCTTCCACTCTGTGTTCCAACTCATTTCTGTGTTCCTTCTCCTCCTGCGTTTTAGATTTTTCCTGCGTGCAAACTGTTTCTAGTGTTTCCTGCTTTTTTGTTGCTTTTTGTAGCTCAAATAAGTGTTTATGTGCTTGAGACGGTATCTCATGGTCGACATTAACCTGCAATTGGTATAAGGCCTTTGCTGGAATCTGTGTTAGGACCAATTGGATCTGATCCAAATCCTTTAGTGGTGTCTGCCCCACAATCTCTTCCATTCATAGCATGCTCAGATTTATGTAAACTGTGGAATGTGGCTTCGGAAGAACTGAGTCATGTTCTCCTACCTCCATTATTTATGTGGTTCGTGCATTTGATGGCTCTATGCCTTTGCTGCTACTTGTAATCTGGGCTTCTCCTACTTTCTCTAGGAGTTGCCCCATTTCTGCCAGCTCCTTCTGCAGTTTATCCCTGTGGTGTGCTGCATGATCAAAGTCCTCTGCGAGGCAATCCTGGACCATTCTGGCAATCATCTCCCCAACATCCTCTGTGATTGTGTATTCTGGTGGTGTTCGTTGTGCCTTTGATTTCTTACGTGCACCTGTTTCCTGTATCGTTGGTATTTTAGTTCCCCCTGGTTCCTGTGTGATGGGGTTCATCATGGTTTCCTGTGTTCCCTCGGCTCGTTTTTGCTGTTCATTGGTCAACTGAGTCGTTTCTGTTCTCCCCTTCTGGGTCCCTGACTTCTCTGAGCCGCCCTCTATCTAAGTCGACTTGATTTGGCCCGTTCTTGGTTTCTTGGGTACTGGGACTTGTGGAGGCTGTGTTTCCGCCTGTGGAGCCCCTCTTTCTATTGTTTGTCTCGATATTTCTCTGGGGATGGTTTGGATCTTATATTCATCCGACCACTCATGTATGATCATGTCGATGTCTCCCTCAGTGACGCAATAATGCATTTGTAGCCATTGTTTATGTGGGTCATGTCTTGGATGTATCCACATGGATTATTGCCTAGCCTAGAAATTGGCGATGCCCCCGTATTGCGCGAAGCCTCTAGTGTTATCCTCCATGCTCGGTTGATTTCTTCCTACATTTCCTCTAGGTAAGATTTGAATATAATTCCATTTTCCTTCTTATGCTTGGCCAGTGGTGCAGATTTTAGGATGTGATATCTCGCTCCTCCTGGCTATGGTATGGTATAGAAGGTGACATGGTCCAGTTATTTCCATCCCATGAAAGCGATGAGAGTAATCAGCCATGAGTAATGAAATTCCGTACTTGCTTCCTACGTGTCTTTATATTCTATTTGGAACAAGTTTGACAGATATGGCGCCCAACTCATGAAGGTGCCTTCTACGCACTGAGCTGCAACTGCGATGACTCCTACCGATACTTCATCTTTACAAAATTTTCTTAGCAGTTTGCAGGCTAAGATCTTTTCTCCCAGTTGTGTCACGACATCGTTAATTCACTTGATTATAATTCCTCTTGTTCCCCTATCGGTGCCATATTTATTCTTCATTTCTTCTGCCAATGATTTTTCCTTGGACTTGTCATCCAATATCAACACAGGATCCATACCCCAGATTGGTAGTCCTGTAATTTGCACAATGAGTTCAATAGTTATGGCGATGGTTTTGTCCAACCATACATCCCCTCCATGCGTAACCGCTAACAGTTGCTTGATGCATGCCATCGCATATTGGCCTCTACCAAAGTGTGGTATCTTCAACAATCCTAAGATTCCGGTTCTGTCCAGTCTGGCTGCCCACTTGCATGGCTTAGTGATAGTTCCTTTGAGAGGGTTCATGACTATTGTATCCATAAAGACTTGTGGGGAAAGATCTAGATATTTTCTTTCATCCGCTACGTCATGGTCAGAAAACTTTAGCTTCCTGACATGACCCAATAGCTATGAGTCCACCTATATTCCCTCTGGTGTGTGACGTAGCACAATCTTTGCAGCTGGTTTCTTTCAAGGTGAGCTCGCTATCTGAATCCTGTCTTCCTGATGTGTTGGCTGGTTCAAAGTTCCAATATCTTCTGGTTGCTCCTTCACCATCCATTATTCCCAAGCCTTGTCCATTTCACCAGTCGGCTCGGTCGAAAAAGAAAAGTTTGGGATGGGTATTTGTGGAACATCTGCTTGGACCTCTACTTCTGGGTTATGTGTGCTTCTGTTTATTTCCATGGTTGCTTCGATGTTTTTTGGCTATCCTTCCTGATGGGTTCCTACTTCTTCATTCTGAGGCTCCTGCGTTGTTGCCGACGTGTCATCTTTCATGGATTCCTCTTGGGGCTATGAGATCTCTTCCTGGATCGATGTTGATTTGATTGGGATGTCCTCCGGCGATGGGATTTTGTCAATATCAACGATCTCCAATGGCTGCTGCTCGTTTTCTTCCCATGTTCCTCGTGACCTAGTTTGAACCCTAGTTGGTTTGATTGTCTGTATTGGTTCTGTGAGCTTTGGTGGTGCCATACTAGTGTCTTTCAAACATTTGTTTGGTTCAAATAGCTTAGAGAAGCTCTGTGATCTCGCTCTGTGCGTTTGGATTGCTATTTCTCTTTCTCTGTTCTTCTTTTTCGAATAGACTAACTGTTTCTGTGCTCGTGTGTTGTATGGGTGTGCCATGAAGCTTATTGAGGACACCTCCTACCTTTTGCAATTAATGAACCATAAGTGTGGGTTGAATGCATCCGCGATGGTTTCGTACCTGCCCTTATGGCTACTTTGTAGTCTCTAGTTGGCACGTTTAGTGCAACATCCCATCCGTCCTTGCCTTTCTTTAATTTTGCCTCATGCTGTACTGTCAATGTACTTTTGATGACTTTCCTTTTCTTGCTTGCTTCCATTTCCGATATGGCCGTTGTCTTTTCCCTCAATGGTTTCATGTTTCGTATGTGGCTTGTCCATCATGCCACGCACTATTTTTAGGCTCTCTCTCTTTTTTTTTTTTTACCATTTACTGCGCGGTGAACTACGCGGTGGGTAGTCGACTATCCTTNGGCTCCCGTTGATCATTCCTCTGAGGTATGCACCTGCTATATATTTCAACTGTACAGCTCCTCCGTCCATGACAACTTTTACCTTGTATGGTCCTAGCCAATGCATTCTCAGCTTCCCTGGGTGTTGTAGCACTTTACTGTCATAGAGAAATACTAGATCTCCTTCCTTGAACATATTTCTCTTGATGTGGCGGTCATGCCACACTTTGTATCTTGCTCTCTATACTTGTTGATGGAGTCTTGCTAATATTTGGTCTTCCTCCATTGATAGTAATTGATCCAGTCATTCCTGGACTGCGCCTCGTTCTGTCATTTGTTTGATAGCTGCTACACGTAGACTGGGTAATAGAAATTCTAACGACACTACTGCTTCTTGACCATAGACTAGTTTGAATGTTGTGTGACCTGTCAATTTTTTTCATGTGGTTCTATACGCACATAGTACTGCTGGTACCTTGAGATCCCAATCGTCCCTGCTGATGTTACATATCTTCATCAAGGCGTTCTCTAGAATTTTGTATAAGGCTTCAACCATGCCATTAGCCTGTGGGTGATACGGTGTGATTTTTTGGTGATTAAATTTGAACTCTTCAAGCATCACTCAGATGGTGTTGTTGATGAAGTGAGTTCCTTGGTCGCCCATCAAAATTCTTGGGCACCCAAATCTAGTAATTACCTGTTCGAAAAGAAAGTGGGCAACTGTCTCTGCGTTGCAATATTTTACTAATGCAGCTTCCACCCATCTTGTTAAGTATTCCATCATGGTGATAATATATCTCTCCCCTGTTCTCTTGGCGGGTGGGTTAATGGGTCCCACAAATTCTATTTCCCATTTGTCAAATGCCTGAAGTGTCACTTGCAGTCGTAGTGGCATCTCGTCCCTTTTGTTGGGTTTGCCAACCCATTGACAGACATCACATTGATGACGATATTATTTCGAGTCTCTATGTATCGTTGGCCACCATAATACTGCGCGTAGTACCTTGTGCGTGATAGATTTTCCTGCATAGTTCCCTCCTACTATTCCTTCGTGGGCTTCTACTAAAATTCTTGGTCATTCATGGTCTAGTACATATCTTCGTAAGATGCTATCTGTGCCCATCTTGTATAGATTCCCTGCGATCAACTGATAGTCAGTTGCGCAGACTACCGGGTTCTTCTTCTGTATAGTGGTATATTCTTGCGACATAGTACCTGTGCTTAAGTACTGGATGATATCTACGAAGTAATCATCAGCAATCTGTACTGAGAAGAGTTGTGCATCTAGAAAGTTGTCTTCCAAATTTGTTGGTTCCTCTCCATTTGTGACCCTCGATAGGTGGTTAGGCCCTGCATTTAGTTTTCCTAGTTTGACTATTACCTTGAAGTCAAATTCTTGAAATAGCAGTAACCATCGACATATTCTCCCCCCCAACACTGACTTGTTAACTAGGTATTTCAGGGCCGAGTGATCTGTAAACATCTTAAATTTTTTTCCCAATAGGTAATGTCTGTATTTCTACAGTGCGTAAACCATAGCTAAGCCTTCTCTTTTCGTCATGTTATAATTCTGTTCTGATTCTGATAATTTCCTTCTTGCGAACACTATCGGGTAATCTAAGTCTCCTATTCCTGGTTGCGCTAAAATATCTCCAAGTGCTATTGCTGATGCATCTACATGTACATGGAATGTCTTCTCCTAGTATGGAAATACCAATATTGGTGCAGTGACCATCTTTTCCTTCAGGGTATCCAGACCATGTTGGCACTCGTCGTTCCATTGATACTTGGTATCCTTCCTTAATAGTTTTTCCATAGGTGTTGTAATCTGCACGTAGCCTTTGATGAATTTTCTGTAGTATCCCGTATGTCCTAACGTTGCTCTTAGTTGGCGGACTATTTTTGGTGCTGGTAGGTTAACAATGACTGTGATTTTGGCCGGATCCACTAGTAAACCTTGTTTGCATACTATGTGACCCAGTAGTATCCCAAATGGTGCTCCAAATATGCATTTCTTGATGTTCAGTGATATCTAGTACCGTCTGCATCGTTCTAACATCAGGCATAAAACTTCCACATGGTTTTTTAGCAGGCTATAAACCATCCAATCATCTAGGTATACTTCGAGAAATTGGTGGATGAATTCCTTAAATGATGCGATGACCACTCTAGAGAATATCATAGTTGCATTCTTCAATCCGAACGACATGACTGTGTACTGATAAGGTCCCCATTCTTTCACAAATGTGGTCTTGTGTCTATCCTCTTGTGCTATCTTAATCTGATGATATCCCGAGAATCCATCGGTGAATGAGTAGGCTTCGTGTCCTCCTACATTCTCGAGTACTTCATCCGTGAATGGTGTGGGGAATGGTTCATTTAAACATGCATCATTCAACTTCCTCAAGTCGACACATATCCTGATCCCTCTTCCTTGTTTCTTGTCCTGTACTACCATCATGCTTATCCATTCTGATTCTTCGACTGGTTCGATGATGACGACCTCGAGTATCCTATTGATCTCGTCTTTAAATTTCTGTTTTTAGATGGGGTTCAGTCTATATGGTCGTTGTTTAATGGGTCTCGCATCAGGTCTGAGTGGTATATTCATTTCTCCTAATTCTCCGACTATTCCTTTCATCTATGTAAAGGTTGTGGGGAAAAGGTCATTGTATTCGCGCAACAATTCTGTGATGCTTTCTAGTGTCTGTTCATTCCAGTAATATCCAATGCTGTCCATTTTGGGCTACTCGGCGGTCCCTATGTTAACGTTCTTGATCTTTATTGGTGTTATCACTGAAATTTCATCTGCACATGGTTACAAGAACTCAACATCGTCAAACAGTAATGAATTCATTCATGGCCTTGAATTAATGTCACAACATTCAAAAAAAGGGCAAAAACTATAAAAAGTAGTGAAAAATTGAAGAACGCTTTGCATACATTGGGCGCGCGCGCGCATGCACGGAACAGGAACATAGAAAGTGCACATATGCACACGATGCGTGACTGTTAGCGCAAAAAGCCACGCACCTGCTAAACGATGCATTTATGAATGTGGTCGGCCTCCCAACCACTTATGGTTCAGCTCCCAAGACGATTTGACCTCCAAATCCGGGTTGGATCCGAATGGTGGGATGGTCAAAGACCTAAAAATGCCCTAAATGGCCTCTTTTCACACTACAAAGCAGTTGAACAAAATCTCAAAGCAATGCTATAAAAATCCATGGATGCACCTCATTTTCTCAAGGAATTCAAAGTAATGTTATGCTGCCTATATTTTTTTAAGGACTCCATCCATGACAAGAATACATTGGCACCATTTCATTGAGCAATCCACCTCTCCATTGAGTGGATTTGCAAAGATTTCTTTCACCACTATTCTCATTTTATTTGTTGTAAGGAGAGCAATCTTGTGAGGGTCCAAGAGCCTTCCCTTGCAGGAAGAAGGGACTCATAGTCCCCTTTATTCTTGGTGCTTTGATTTCATCAATAAGATCAACCTCTAACATTGGTGACATGGGTCTTTTTGTTCTTTTGTCCCTATGCTTATGATTTTAATTTTTATTGCATCTATTAGTTTAATTCTTAGTTATAGTTTTGTTTTTCTTTCTCTATCTCTTTCCTCTATAGTTGTCTTGCTCAACAGACCCAACTGGGCATGCAAGCACCTCTTATTTGCTCACCTAGGTGATGAAAAAGGTGCAACAGTTTGGCGACTCCACTGGGGAAAGGTATCAAATTCCTACCTTATTTCGGTTTATTTTTCTCTTCTTTTAGTTTGTTTAATTTGCAGGTGCACTAACCGGCCTAAGTCGACCTGCCAACCATCCAATTGAAAGGAGAATTGAGAGAAATCCATCCGGATTTTTCTTTCTCGGTCGCTTGTCACTAGTGCACAGGTATTCGACCCCACAGACGTGCATCATGTGTGCATGCTCTTGAGTGATAGCTTTTCTCTGCACGCATGCGCTTTTGGACCCATCTCTGTTCGCGCGCCTACGCTCTGTGCACCTCTGTCTTCACTAGGGGCCGCGCATCTAAGAAAAATTTCACATTGTAAGTTGTTGGGATGTGGGGAAGGCCATTTGCCTTCTTAAAAATGATGTCAAGCATGTTTTAAAGAAACACCACACTTAGTCCCCTCATCATATAAAGGGGTTAGTCAAACACACATAGACACTTAGGAGGATAAAAATCAATTTCCCTTATTTGATTTTTGCCACATGGATGGCTTGTTTTGACTCACAAGATAAGGTGGAAATCATTTTTAATCACATATAACTTACATTGGGACTAGAAGTTGAATTACAATCTCTTAGTATGCTCTTCTCTCGCGCCTTCAAGCGACCTTGAGAATCAGAAAAAGGTTGTGAAACAATTTCATCTCCCTTAACAAAGTTTAAAACCTTTAGGATAGGATAACGGCCCTTCTTGGGACCCCTCTTAGTTTTCTTTTTCAAACACATCTTAATATTGTAACGGGCCCATACATGCCCACATGATACAAAGATAGGATAGTGTTTGAAAGTTTGCTTTCTTAGATCAAAACACTAGGGAAGTTTAAAGGTTTGTAACAGGCCCATACATGACCACATGTTCAATCTAGGATAGTTTCAAGATTTTCTTAGATTACATCACAATAGCGAGTTAAAGGATAGTAACGGACCCACATGTCCACATGATAGCTTCCTAGGGATTTTGAATTACGCAAGGTTGTACCAAAGGCACTTAGTTAATTAGGTAATCAAACTCTTGTAAGGACCAAGCGAAGTCCACATGCAGCAAGGTGACATCTAATTCACTAAAAAATGGCA